>DVQP01003970.1:0-10143 GCA_018231745.1 Danaus eresimus
ATTTTACAATGTTATTACTCATAAATCAGAATTACATATTAAATAAACTATTACGAAATATTACCAAACAATTACAACGTATCACAATAACTGACATCATGATATTGCTGTATAAAGTTATGTAAAACATTGTATATAAAGGAAAAACTATAATGCTTCATTAAATATACAGATAAGAACCCATGTGTCTTCCATACGATCATTAAATCCATTTGGATATCAAATTTTTATTGCATAATACGTAAAGTAGGTGGGGGGGAATATGAGAAATATATAAAAAGTCCTCACCTGTCCCGCTGGCGACTGTCCTCCCCGTCCGTGGAGCCGGGCCCCGCTTCCCGCGGCCGGCCGCGCCTATGACGTCACACGTTACATAATATGAGGGTATTTTGATGAAACTTTTCATTCAACGATCGTATGTTCTCGCAACTCTCATACGAAACATCCGTTTGACGATAAATTTATATTATAATAAATTTAACACGTCAATAATTTTTGGTTTATTATTTCATTTCACAGTTTAACTGTTTATTAGGTTTAAAATATATTCATCAATGATTATTTTTTTTGTGTACAGTAAAAAAATCGATAAAAATATATTATTTCAAAGATACAATAATAGACTGTGTATATGTTGGTGGGGATACAGGATATATAAATAGAAGATGGTGCAGAAATTATAAGAAAAATTAAGATGAATCGACTCACCTATCGCCCCTTTCAGATTTGGCGCCAAACTTATCACTGTGCCTGCCGGGTCCAGATCTGTCAAAGCCGTCTTTTTGTTCCCTATAAAAAAAAACACATGTAACTCACAAACCAAATTCACACGAATAATTTCTACGTATTAATATTACCTATACCAATATCTATGCATGTTGTGAGGCGAAAATCTCTAAACAACTAAACATTTCTTAAAAGCGGGTTCAGAGACCGCAGAACGAAGGCCATACTGAACGTGACTCAGGGTACTATTATATATTTTTTGTTCCTCGTATAAGAAAAAGTTAATGCTCGGTACACACTTGAGGTATCTTGATATTGAAGTATATATTTATACAGATCTTTATTATTTTTTTCGTGCATGTGTACATAGCTGAATATTTCATTACCACTTGTGCTGCAACTTTACACTGAACATAGATTTTTTAAATATTTTCAGTCATAATCTTCGCATATTATACAAGTAACGTACATACTGATAGTGTCTCTGTTCAGTTTCACGACTTAAACTAGTAGTAAGTGTTATACAGTTATTATGAGCTAATGCTTTGTAACAAAATTATATAAATTACAACGGACAAGGAAGAAATTGAGCTCAGATTCTTTATAATTGGAAAATCTAGAATGTATATGATATTTACATATGGATTTATAATAAAAATATATTCAAGCTGATAGTGGTGGGGATGGAAATTATATAGAAGAGTGTATTCTCACCTAGCTCTGAAACTCCCCCCTCTCTGTCCAAACTCTTCTCCCTCCTTTGGTTTCTTCTCCTCCCGGAAGCTCTTCTCCCGCCGGAAGTTCTTCTTATCGTCAGGGATGCTATCTTCAGGTGAACTGAACGTTTCAGGAGCGTCTTTCCGAACTGGGGTGACTGGTTTCGTCTGCTGCGTAATAATTAACAAAATCAATACTTTTCACAATATTATACCGAAATTGATTTGTATGAGAAAATAATTTAAAAAAATAATTAAAAAATATAGGAAAAAGACCATCCATTATAATTTATTAGTAACTAAAACAGGGAACGTCTCCAGATCAGATATTATCAATCTAGATTCTAGAATCTTAATTGTGGAACCCAGGGCTTCTGTAGAATTCTTCTTCTTCAAGGGTTCAGTAAAGAGAATAATAATATTAGTTTCCTATATACATTTAAACGTAAGCTAATAATGCTTTGGTGATGTTTTCGAAAAAATAAAAAGTTCTTGATTGGTGTCCCGTGATCTGAAGTTTGAGAACCGCTGCTCCAGATCATACCTCAGGGTTCATCCTCGGCTGTGACAGCTGGTTCATTCTCCTTGCTACATCCAGGGGTGGGTTCACAGTGTGATCCACCAACGACACTAGCATCGTATCACTAGACAGGACACCGGCTATGTGGGCCATTAGTGTCTTTTCTAGCGCGAGCATCTCTAGTTGGTTCGATGTCTTTGTTTCCACTGGTCTATTCTCGAAACCCTGGCGTTATAAACATTATGGTATACTTAAATAGTATTACATTGATTTAGTTAACACTGTAATAGTATTAAGTGTGTATGTCTGTTTGTCACTGTTTGTTTATTAATAATATGGCTAATAAAGACATATAACAGTGTATGCCATTTAATAATTCTAAAATAATAATTGTAATTATGAATCTAAATAAAAAAAAAAGAAAAATATACCAAAAAGATATAAATATTGATATGTAATTATAAAACTGAAATCATTTATCATTACATTACACATATTCAGTGTAATTACTAATACGATTTTTCTAATATATAATGAGTAAAGGTTACTGAAATCTGTGATATGAATTGTATTTATATTTTTTATTTTATGTTCAATATCATAAAGTGAATTTGTATACTTTTACTGGTAAAACAATTATGCTATAAATAGTTAATAAGGTCAAGTATGTTATCTCTCAAACACAATAAGTAAAAGTAAGAAAATCTCATTAAGTCTATACATTTGTTGTAATGAGGTTGCAAAAAGTAAGATTTTAAGTAGAAAACGTAATTTATAAAGTTTCACATATAGGTGTATATTTAAAGAATTCTGATATATATATATATATTTTTATTTATGGTTTATTACATAATTTTATTATTTTTTAAAATGCGAACAGTTTTATCTTTTTTTGTACAAAATAGTTATTTTGTACAAAAAAAGATTGTTAATCTATTATAGTTGTAACTCACCCTTAAAGCACATTTCATTGCTTGTGCCGGTAATGTGATAAGGTCAGGGGTAATTGTCCTCAAGTCTTCTATGTCAACTTCTTGTTCATTGCCGTAATCAACATATGCCACTACAACTTTGTTCCCTCTTGATTCTCTGACTAGGGCTCGGTACCAATTGTTGTCATCGGGAAAGCGTGCACAGCAAACGGCTCCAACCGGTAGCTCTCCGGGCGGTGAACTGTTCTCGCAATGAGCTTTAACAGCTTTCATCACAGCACCAAGCTCGTCTATCTTATCAGATAACTGTATATAAAATTTTATACAACTATCTACATATGAAACCAACACAGACTGTTTACTTCCTAATGTTAACATTTCCATCCATTTAAACTGCAACTTGTCTTTCATATTCGCCATTAATAAATCAAGCACATTTTTATTATCCAGGTACAGTTCACCGTACTGTATCAAAGGTGGACCTTCTGGAGCCACCACTCTTAAAGTTAATACCTTTCCGTTAACAAGCTGTTTGAAGGATTCAACCAGATGTGGACTCTTCTCCAATTTTTTAATGCCAGACAAACAAAACCGCATAGCAAATACATTGGGCTTCACATACTCTTCAGGAATATCAAAAATATCATAATAAGACACCATTTCCGTATCACCAAAGTCAACAAAGAATAACTTGCATTGTGATCCCGATAAGTTCATTACAATAGCTCTACAAATGATACGATCTCCAGACATTCTGCCGAGACAAACCGTTCCGATCATTGGTGGTTCAGCTAGACTACTATGTGGTTTCCTGTTGATGTCATCCATCATGTCTTGTAGTTTCTTAGCATCGGTCACAAGTTGCACCGCAAATAGCTCTGGCCCTTCTTCAGCGAAAGACACAAAAACTTTATGTTGTGAATTGACTTCCAGTAGCCTACTCTTATAAGTTATTGACTTTTTTGGTGATGGTGGTTTATTGATTATTGTACATGGCGGTGTAGAAGTCAGAGGAATTTGTGAAGTTGGTAACTGAGGTTGTCGGGCTGGTGCTCTAATATTTATCATATTCCTGGCTGCTTTATTGACCATAATCCTTTGGCCTCCACCAGATATGGGTGCTCCATTATATGGTACTCCCATAGTCTGATTTAGCCTCATTGCTGATGCAGGGTTTGGGAAATTCTGATTTATCAAAAACGGCACATGTTCAGTAAATGGCGGAGCATCATTGAGTAAAGTTGGCGACCAGACTGTTCCATGTTGATTTTCCATCATTTGTAATAATAAACTCTCCTGTTGAGGCACTGGAATAGCTATTCCTATTCTATTGGACACAAGATGGGTGGAAAGATCATTACCCTTGAACTGAATAGATATAATGGGCAAAGTACGAGTTTGAGCTTCCACCACTGCTGGATACTCAGCATAGCAGAGGAGACTTTGAAGTTTAAGTAGCAGTGGTTCTTCCCACCTTCCTGACAAATGCTTGACACGAGACAAGTAATAATCCGAGGCTTGTCCACGTAATTGTAAAAACATAGGATCGTAACTATCTAAGAAACGTATAGTACTCAATGAAATAATATCTTTATTACCGTAGTCAATAAAATGCACTCCCACCAGCCCTGTGGCCAAATTGGTAGTATTTATTATTTTAGCTCTATAATAAGTTCCATCTTTGTATTTCGCGGCACAAATGACACCTCCGTGTATAGCCGCCGGTGAAACTGAACCTACACCCTTTTCGAGATTTTCGCGAGCACTTTCGAATAAACTTTCGATCATAAGCGATGATTGCTGATCCAGTTGACCACTAATTTTGAGGAAATGGCCCTCTCCATCCACATGAGTCACGTAAAGCCGAAAAGATCTTGGAACCTCCGTTGGAACCGCCATGGTAAATAACAAAAAAAAACTTTTTAAACAATAACACGGTATTCAATTGGAAAGAACATAACGTTAAGCAGCTATCAAATGTTTTTAATACTCTATTACTCTCAACCAATGACACATTCAAACAATAAAAAATCCACTTTCTTTTCCGTTTACGTTTTTATGAAACATGGCGCTTAGAATACATTTTTTTTTTGTTTATCTGTGACTACGACGCAAAGACAATGTTAAATATTAAAAAAATTATATATGCAAGATTTAACAAAAAACTCGTAATATTACTTTGATTTATAGTAACGACAGTCTTGTATGTGACAAAGCATTTAAACTTCAATTAATAACTTATATTTATTTCCCCTTAATAAACTAAAAAAAATACTGAAAAGTATTCGCTCGTATTGGATGTATTAATTAAATTAATTTCCAGAGAAGTGGACGGTATAAGAAAATTTAAAAATTTTCTTATAATGACTAATATATTAAAAAATGAGATATAAATAACATTTTATAAAAAGATTTACAACGGTCAAGATTTTTTTATGAAGGTAAATAATGTATGTCATTTATCTTATTATAGGTACTATGGCTTCTTTGTTTAGCGGAATACTGACTGTAATGACTTGTCAACGAAAGATTTGTTGTTTATAACATCTAAATATATTGACATTGACAAGAAAAAGTAAATTGAAAGAAATTCTTTAACCTTACGGATTGTCTTACTTCTTTATTTCATTACAAAAATGTTTTAACAAGAAGGTTTAAAGAGATAAAAATCATTCTCATTATGTTTCAGCTTCTCGGAGTTTTTGGGAATATATGATTATATACATTGTGTTTGTTTTTGCTACATAGTGCTCTTTCATATTATATTGAAAAATGATTGAAACTTGTTCAAAAAGATGCATGTTACTAGGGACTATTTCGTTAGGAGTGTAAGTAAAGTTAAATTAATTAAATATCATAAATGATGTAACTTACTATCGCTTTTGCATAATTTTATTTTTCCTCAGACTTACTATTCTGATTCTTATATTAGAATCTCAATTAGCTGATACCCTCTCTGGCAGCCAGAAGATGAAAAACAAAACATTTCCAACAGAAAATAATTCGACTTGCTGGCTACATCAACCATATACTATAATTAATGAATGCCATCCTTGTTCAGGTAATAAAAACATTATGTATTAGGTAACTCACCTTTTTTAAAAAGATTTAGTAACAAACATTATTTTTAATTTTAGATTTTGAAATTCGAAGCAAAAGCATTGGTGTTTGCATACATACAAGTTTTAAGGAAATTTTAAAATGTGCAAATGGTGAAACAGTCACTCGGAGGTAAGAAACCTTATATATCTTATAATGTTTAATTGGCAGTTCGTAACATAGTAAATGTTAAATATTATTTTAGCTGTGATCGTGTTGCATATTTAGAAGAAAGAGCTTATTGGAAATTTACCATCTGGTCGTTGGTCTTGGGTATGGCATCATCAATAGCAGTGATGTTAAGAATGAGGGTGCTGAATCACAAAGCAAAGAGACGAGCAAGACAAATCCTTGCCAATGGATCTATTTAAATTACTAATACATACATATAAATATTTATTAAAAATATATTTAATGTTTACAATATGTAGAAATATAAATGCTTTATAAATAAAATCAATCTATTATAATGACTGCTAGTTCAATCAGATAAGTTAAATATTTGTTAAATTCGTAATATATCAATTTATTTTTTTTTAAATAATAAAATATGTGTCTTTTTATTTAGGTATTGTCAAAAGATGATGTTCAAACCCTGGCCGTTGACTATTTATTACCTTAGAATATATTTATAGTATGTCACTCATTTGAATCTGTTTTGAAAGAAACAATCACGTAGGATAATCTGATGATTAACAGCATAATTGTAAAAATACTAGAGATGAACTTTTGCGTTTTTTTCACTAACCTCGGAAAAAAAATTAATGGTTCAGGTTCAGTGAAGTGAGTTCAGCATTTCAATGTAAAACTACTTCAGGTTCCATTTTCTTAAAATTGAAATTAGTGGTTTCATCTAAATTATTTTGATAAAAACTAGGATACCAAAAAAAGACCTGATAAATTCAGACATATGGTTCCCAAAATAAACTCCATGGATGAATCACCAATTTAGCATTCTGCTTTCTTAGCCAATTTATCTAAAACATGCATCTCTCCTACTTTATAAAATGTTTATTTTATGTACAATAAAAAATGTAATTACCATTTTATTCGAACAATAGTTTGAGTAATTCACTTATAACTTTTACATTGACACTGTTCCCAAGTAATCGGTAACATTGTTTTGTGGTTGTCCTTTCAGGGAATTTATAGCTTTTAGGAAACATCATCAATGCCAACACTTCTTTTGGTGTAAAGAATCTAAGCTTCAACTGTTGCAATCTGTTAACATATTCTTCTTTACCAACTTCATATTGTTTTGCTTCTTTAATGCAGTTTTCAACTTCATCAGGTGTTGAGTCTGCATAAACAGAGCCGGTGCCCTCAACATAATGTGTGTAAGATTTCGTAAAGCAACATGATCTCTTTGAATGTTTATAACATATATCTAAAAGATATGCCCTCTTCAAGAAATTATTTGTCAGCAAATATTTTTCTGGGACATTTATTTCAAGAATAACTTCCAATGTGTGAGGTTCACCATAATCTTTTGGCAGTTTTGTTATCTGAGAAATGGGATAAGAGAATTGTTAAATATGGTTTATATTGCATTAGTAAACAATTTAAAATGACACTTGCACAACATTAGAAAATAATAAACATAGTATCAAATTATTACTTACTATTTCATCTGTCCTTATAAAACTCCATTCTAATGTGTTTTTTCTCGCTATACAGTAATACCTTAACCTAGAGTTTGGTACACCAACACTTGTTGGGCACAATAGAAATTCTTGATACACAAAATTACATTTTTTTAATTTATTAATAAATAAATTTCTTACAGTTGAACATTCAAACCCTTTGACATTCTCCATGAGTATGTACTCAATATTATCTAATTCATCAAATAAATCAATTAAATATGTAAATGAGTTAGTTCTAGGATCATTCTCATCTAAAAATTTGCCATTTCTGGTAAAAGGTTGGCAAGGCGGAGACATGAGTATAGTATTTACATTCATTTTCTTAATATCTTCATATGAGAGAGACTGAATATTCTTCGTTATTAGTGGAGTGTCTGGGAAATTGTATTTATATACTTCATTTGCCACAGTATTAATATCAACAGCAGTAACTACTTCCCCATTCAATTCTGATGCTGAAATATTATATTAATTTGAAATAGTTTGAGAAACTAAACTTTCATATTTAAATAATTTTATTATTGCATAAACATAAGATGATAACTTCTTTACCATTCCAAGCACAATGCATGCCTCCTATTCCACTATAAAGTTCTAAAATTTTGTGACCCATTTTTATAATAAAAATCAAATCATCACACAAAACAAATATATTTGTCGTAGTCACGAGATTATTTTTTTCAAAAATTTAATATTTGGTTCAGCAACATGTGGTGGTCCTACTTTAATATAGATCATAAATAGTAAACATAAGCCGTCAAATATGTAAGTAATTAGGTACCTATGTACCCTTTGACAATTAACAGCAATTTTTCAATGGAGTGTGTTAAATTAAGCTATACTCCATTGAAAAATACAAGTAGGAAATTCTGACTTATTATTTTTAATTTATTTATAGATGAGTGGTGATTAATGTTAAAAAGACTGTATAAAAAAAGTGTAACGCTTATTAAATATTATATAAAAAGTCTTAAACAAAATTGTGTGAGTATGTAAAGAAGGAGCAGAATATTTTTTTTATTTAATACGATACATCTGATATTTAAAAGCTTTTTAGAAGAATGAAGCATGACATTTTTTTTTCTTAAAAAATCTAGTTTTCATTAGCTTTCATAAGGGACGAATTATTAGTAGAATTGTAATTTGAGAAATAAATATGATTATTTTTATTGATAATATAATTAATTAAAAATTGGAAATAAATTATTAAGTTTGTGTCAGTGCACCAACGACATTTGTTGTCATTTTCATTTCGTATAGGTAACTTAATATTTTGACATTTGGTTTGATGGCCTTGTATTTGGCAGTTATGGCGCAACCGAAGCTTAGTGAGGACGTGCATAACGTCAAAAGTGGTGACAATGCCGTTTCGAAAGAGACAGTTTACCTTGAAGAAACATTTTATATTCGTTTAAAAAAGAAAACACCATTTCGCGTAAGATTAACCTCTAAAAGATTGTCTTTAATAAAAGACGATTCATCGAAAGAACAAACTATACCCCTGGAAGACATTATTGGAAGTAAATGTATGAGAAGCAAAAGACGGCGCGTTGGTGCTGGTTCTTGTGTTTGCAGGTCGTTTGTGGGTAAGCCTCCACTGAAAGTTGTTGATGAGGATAGCGGTGACCTTGATGAAAATGATATAAGTGCATATCTTTATATTTACGCTTATAATTTAAAGCGCAGCCGCCGTTCTCTCAAGCGAGAGCGGACAACAATAACATTGCAGTTTCGATCGTATGATAAATATGAAGATAATAACAGAGAAGCGCAAAGGTGGCGAAATACAATTAAATGTTTGATAGCAAACGAACCGATAACAAATGTGGTGCCGCAAAACGATAAGAAACTTTTAATACTTTTAAATCCGAAATCCGGTTCAGGTAAGGCCGTCGAATTATTTCAAACAAAGGTTGCCACTATATTAAACGAAGCTGAGATTCCTTACTACCTTCGTGTGACTGAAAGTGCTCAATATGCTCGTGATTATATTCGCACGAGGGATGTTTACGGCTGGCGCGGTGTTGTAGCGGTGGGCGGTGATGGCGTCTTGTTCGAAATTTTAAATGGCATGTTCGAGCGACTTGATTGGCAACAGGCTCTTGCTGAAGTTCCTTTGGCTATCATTCCATGTGGCTCTGGAAATGGCTTGGCGAGGACCATATGCCACCACTATAAGTGAGTTGATATTTTGTATTAATTGAATTAATTGTAAATAATTAATTTACTAAGACTCTTATTATGCTCTGGGACCTTATTTTAATGGGTGAATTTATTTTAATATATATTCGAGATTTTTTTTAAATGTTTTAATGCAGGTGAAGTTCATAAAAAGATTCTTATTGGTATTAAATAACTTATAACATGTCAATGAAATAAATATGATGCAGTAATAAATTTTATATTACAACTTGTTTCGTGTTATGATGATATAAAATAGTACATAATATTTTAAATTTCTATATTTTTCTAGGCCATATAACATTAATATTGCATAAATAAAA
>DVQP01003971.1:0-10143 GCA_018231745.1 Danaus eresimus
GTCACATGGATCAGCCTCTAAGTGGATCTGGAAGTATGGTAGTATGTTCGTTATATACATGTATGTACTTTCTTGTGCAAATCCTTACGTAAATTAACGAGGGGGTAGTATTTTCTACAATCTATCAATTTTGTGATATATAAACATAATAATATATTGAAAGCGGAATTTTTAATGAATCTTTGAAATACTTTAGTGCAGAAATCTTTATAACCTATAGGGTATTAATTTTCCTGGTATTCCGTGTGGTTCTCGTTTGAACAGGACGTAGCAGTTGTTTCTCAGTAGGTCACGTCATAGACTATAGATGGCGCTGCGTTTAAATTGCCATATAAGTTTCATGCATAGTATTTATTTCTCTTTGAAGCCAACTCCAAATTAAACGCTAATGTAAACTAAAATTTTCATTTTTACTTATTATTAGCTGGTAGAAGTATAACCTGGGAGAAAATGGCCATTCCTTTGTTAGTTGTGTCAGTGGCTTGCAGCAGAGATGGCGTCCTCCAGGTCTCTTCAGAAGCCAACACTTGGATATCCAGCTCATGACCTGGATGACCCGTGTATTTAGATGGCCTATAATAATAATCAATAATTTAGTATTGTTATTAAATTTAATCTGTAATATAAATATTTGTTAGCCAAATGTTAATTTAATTATATGCAAAAAAATATTTATAGCGTCATCTACTATTTTTAAATAAGGTCGTCATTAGTATTGTGATAATTTTTTAAATAAATTAGTTTCTAAATAACCATAGAGCAGAAAATAATTAATGTTCAAAATTTCAAAAATAAAAATATTTTTTTACAAAAGTGTTTCGAGCATTACGCTCATAAAAATATATTTTTTAACATTACTATATCATAATAATCAAATATATTGATAAAAAAAATATTTAGGATTTAAGCGCTATATACACGACAGTACAGTGCATAAAATTTTAAGGCGCTATATTCACGACAATCGGGCATAATACATAAATTTTATCTACACGAAGCAGCAATCTACGTATTGATATTATAATTATATGCGTACCAACACATATTAGCGTCTTGACTGGCTCTGTAAAACCATTCACAGCATTAAATACAACACATTATAATTTTTGCATATCTATTTGTGATAAAGACCAATTCACACGTTAACCGAGAACACAAAAGCGACTTTTGAACTTGATAGACACATTAATAAGCAAACTTTATTATACAGCTAGGAGTGACTACGTACTGCCTGTCACTCTCTGTTGAGAACTGCTTCTTTGCTGGCGACGCCTGGTAGCAGAATATGTGGTGTTTCATTTTAACTGACTCCCACTTGTCATATGAGAATTGTACCACTTCATTTTCCCTTATCTGAAAAGAATGTAAGATTATTTGTCAAGTAGTTACGACTATTCAATATTTCTTGTAGCAACTCCTTAAGAAGGAGTCAATCGTAACGAAAACAGTAGAGTAGCGATACTATAAAACAAATCAGGTTATTTACAAAATTTATCTTTTCCGGTTGGACGCTGTACAATGTAAATTTTTTTAATAATATCAAACTTAAATCTACATAAAGAAATGGATGATTGTTGTCTACAATTGGCTTTATAATATAACCATTAATTACCAACGTTATTTTTTATACTTCTCTTCAATATTTTTTACGACCTCATATAATATATATTATTTTTTGGAATTTGACTATTTCATATATAGCGAAGCGCGATAATAGAAATATGTATTAGCAAATAACAAAATCCCCCACCTCGGCGGTCTTATAGTGTGGTAGCACAGTGTGCAGCAAGTCGGAGCAGAGAGCCAGAAGTCTTCCGCCGTCTAACAGGTGCGCCAGCAGTAAGGGCGCCGCCCTACCAGCACAACCCGCCACAGCCACTAGCGCCGCACGCCCGCGCCACGCTCCTCCAAGAAGAGAAGCCGCGGACACGCTATATACTGTATACCTGGCATGCAAAGTAAATTGGAATCTTCAGAGTCTTATGTTTTAAAACATATTCTTATATATAAAAAAATGTAATATTAGAAAAAATTAACAAATGTGCTAGTGTTATTTAATAATAACTGAACGGTATAATAATAGACTTTCTTTTAAAGAAAATTAGAAACTGTTATCGCAAATAATAATTTAGTGATGTAACTGTGAATTCTTGTTTTTTTATTTAATTTCAAAAGAGTTTAATATATTCTAGCATAAGAAACGATTGTGGGCACGGCTTTGTTATCGGAAGTTACCGATTCTTTAACTTATTCGTTGGTGTTGTTTTCAAAGTAATCAGTCATAATCATTTGTATCTTTAAGACAATCATTTTAAGGAAACTCGAGTCATTGTTTGAGGGTGTGTCGGTCACGCGAAAATAATCGTCATCGAAGTATGTCAGAGAGAAAGTGTCGAGGATAAACTTGTTAGTGATTTGACGCACATGAGATTAATAATAACACATAAATCTCCGGATAACCAAGTTAGAATCTGTATATACTAATTAAATTTATATATATATATATATTCGTATTAAAGGCAAATAAATACATATATTAAATTACTTAAAAAACATTGATAATATTAAATTAACTTATTTTTTTTACGCGATGTTTATATTTCTAGCTGTCATCGTCGCATTTCGTATCAGAAAATAATTTGTATAATGTAAAAGAATCTTTTTTTGTCGTAGTATTTTCATAAGTATATTATGTTACGATTATATGGATAATAATATTTTTTTATAAAACATTTAACAATTTTTGCACAATCGAATTATCAGATGATAGGGTTATTTAATGTTATATCAAAGTTCTTCATACAGTTATTGATTATGTCACATTAAATACATTTGCAATCTTCATTGAAATCGGGCTAAGTTGATGACGTCATAATACATCGAACCGTCCAGGTCTGATTGCAATGCAACTATAAAAAACTCTATAATCTAGCAAAAGACGATTCAAGGTACGCTAGACAGACGAGTTGATCCTTAAGTCCTTAGTATTACGTGTCATTATTGTGTGATCGTGTAATGTTTTGAAAAAATATTTTCTATATCATTACTATTGCTAGTACTGATGTAATTAGAACCACGTTTTTTAAATCAATAAACGCGCAGTAAGATCAGGAAAACATTTATATGTGTGTGTGTGTTTTTTTTTAAATAATAATGATCAACTTACCGATCACAGTCTAAGACTTTCTTCAAGGACGATTCCAGATTATCCCTGGCCACTACACTATCGGAATATATCAAAACGTTCAAGGACTTAGTGTTCACTAATGGACGGAAGCTTTTCGCTGACTTGGGAGTCATCTGCGAGGGCGAACTCTTTGGTGTGTCCTCTTTAATGTTCGAATAATTCGAAGCCGAGCTCTGCGGGCGCTTTGGTGCTGTAGTGCTAACTACTCGTTTGTGAGTCGTTATAGATTTAATTTGACTCGAGATGTTGAGCAGCGACGAGGAAGCTTGGCTCGTGCCCTTTTTGAGATCCAATTTAAGACTAGATTTCTTTGGTGTTATGTTATGTTGTATTTCTACGGTCACGTTTTCTACCACTAGCTCACCGTTTTCTGGTACAACCAGCTTCTTCTCTGGTGATTTGTTTATGATCTTCTCCGGCGACCTCCTTATTTTCCTTTCTGGTGATTTATGGACGATTTCTTTCACTATTTTCTCGACAAGTATCTCAGTTTTCTCCGGTTTCACTTCAACTACGCTCAATTCTTTCGATACATCCGGCTTTTCCTCCTCTCCCAGTGATTTGGTTGTGATAGTACTGACATCGTGAAGCGTGACTTTCTTTCTTGGTGACGTGTCTATAACTTTGTCACTGCCCCCATTCATTTCTATGCTCCTTCTTTCTGACTTAATGTCAACGACCTTCGAAAGTTTTCGTAAGAGCGCCGCGTGGAGAGACCACTGGAATTCCTCGTGGGATAATTTCAAACTATGCTGAATTTCACTACGGAGTCCTCGCATTGATAAGTCGACAGCTTTATTCGGCTCCCCGGAAAGTTTGACAGCTGAAAATTATTCATAAGTAAACAATTTCAGCTAAATATAAAAATGCTAATTCATTTAAAGTCTAAATTCGTAGCTACAATGAACAGATTATATACATACTTTGTATCCTAACAACGGGCAACTTGTGATCAATAATGAATTCCCCACCAACAAAATGGAAGCCAACTAGACTCAGATGCTCAATATTCGTTTTTAATACAATGGCTAAATGTGAGCCAGCCTTCCAAGCTATAGGTTGACCCATTGATTCCAACTAGAACAAGCAGAACAGGGTTCCATCAATAGTTGTTAATAATTTAAAAAAACATCGAAGTCAACCAATCAAATCAAATACTTATGTGGTGTTATGTAATGTTAGAAGCTGAAACCATACTAATTATTTACATAACAAATCGTTATATAACACTGCATAGTCTATGAAATTTTGCCAATGCATTCAGAATTAAGATTATTCAATGTAATTTTCTAGTTTATATACACTTACGGTTATTATATTTTGATATGAGCTATCCCCATGCGGATCCATCTCGCATTCAAAAAGCACTTCAACATTAAGATCATCGAGGGGTACATTGTACTCGTTTCCTAGAGGCAGTCCGCCAGTACATGCCACCCAGTCGTTTACATCAATGCATTGTGTGGGCTTCATGCTGCATATCCTTGATGCGTTAGTATAATCAAGCAGATCACATAGATATGCATTTTTTGGGTTAGTACATAATTTTGAACTGAGTGTTGGGGTCTCTGGAATATGGTGTTATGCATTAATAACCGACTTCATAATGTTAATATATCATTAGCAAAAATTTTGTTCTATGTATTTTGTATGATATATTTAGTGTAGCCGATTACAATATGTAAAAATATTGATAAATGGTAATAATTTTTAATTATGTTACTTTTTTCCATATATTTTTATGTTTCGTAATAAGCTTCATTTCAATATGTATTTCTCTGACTAACCTGGAGCATTTTCGGGAACTTTACAGAAGGCCACACTTGTGTTACCACTCAAGAACTCCAATAATCGAGATCTGAATGAACGAATGCGCCAAGTTTTGATGAAAGTCATCGCTATATAAATTGGAGTAAAAATCATTGCTACTAGATACAACAGGAGGACGCCAAGACAATTTATACTTTTTCCAAGTAGAGTTTGGTCAATAGGACATCAAATACATTGTACAACACCAGACCTCTTTAGTATTAAATTATTGATTCTAAAGTCCATATCAAGAACGCTGAATAATCTAATAACACCTAATTAAAAACGAAATTATATTACTAAGTTAAATATCACTCTTTCTTACTGATTTTTTACCGTATACTACTAGCTATTTAATTTAAAATACATATTTTAATTCTATCAAGTCCGTATCACACGGCTCAGAAGCCCGTTACGATCTCCACTTGAGCTTAAAGCATTTGTCAAAACTCGAAAAGTTAAACGCCAATACTGTGAAAGTCATTATGACGTTGACAGTTATATTTTTCATTTAAATACAGTTCCATAGACAATGGCGAAGTCTATAAAGAAATGCACATAAGAGAAAAACAAAGTAAAGAAAACACGAAATAATTGTGTTAGTTTTCCATCATTCATTCAATGCCTTTGATTATATTTTTAAATGTTTTACCGGGACGAAATATAAACATTCAGGCGTATGTAACTAATAAAAAAGCAACAAAACTTATGTTGTGTGTAATCGTAAAAAATAAAAGGCTCCTGTTTACTGTTTCATATATACGAACTTAAAAAAATTATTGTCCATGTAAACCGCAGGGTTACGTACAAAGTCAGCGACAGTAGGAAATCCGAACAATAACCATAGTTTTTTTTCATAAAATTGGTTAATCAAATACCAATTTTATGAAAAAAAAAAACTTAATATTATCGTCTATGCACGTCGCACCCGACGTAAATCTATAGAATACAATGCTTACCAAAATCATAATACTGGATTTATTTAATTTTCAAGTTTCAATTTAACATTCCTGATAATTCATATTATAATTATATTCGGTACAATTCTATATCATTTATAATATGAGACACAATATGAAGAAGAAAGTTATTTCGAAAAAAAAATATTATTCTCTATAAATGTTGATCATTGTTGCTTTCACTGAAATCCGGAACAGCTATCTTGCTAGAGTACAAAACAGGAGATTAACAGGACAATAAATAGCGGTTAAGATTTTAAATGTCAAAGCCTATAGAAATGCTAAATGATTTCTGAGCAGTAACAATGTAGATACTTAATTAAACCTCGGCACTTAAATCATCACTTTACATACGAATCGTATAACACCAACAACTTTTGCTTTTAACGAATCATTCATTTGAATATTAAGATTCAAAACAAGTCTGTGTTGTCGAAAAGTTAAAAGATATTGTACATGTATCAAAAGGAGGCTAAATCATACACGAATCTATCGATTCCAAGCGGTTCAGTTGCTGTACTATTTCGAGCCTCAATAACAGAAAAATCATCTAACAATAAGTAAAACACCTGTATGTTAACCTGTGTCAGAGCAGGTTTATTAAGGGTACGTATCAATGTTCCGTCTGATGACAGAACCTAACCCGTTCTTATAAGCATAATGTGTAGAGAGAATGATAAAGGCAATCTTTCCCAAGAGTCAATTCAAACAAACCACTTTAAACACTGAAACTCTCAAGTGGAAAAGGGACCATTCATTTTGTTGGCAACTGGACTTGGCAAAAAATATAATTTTACACTCTTAAGACTAAACAATGATAGGGATAGGCAACAGCATCGGGATGTTCTAGAAGCTCTATGAGGCATACCAAAGAAAAAAGATGGAAGATACAAATGGTTTGTAGTTTTTGAGGACAAGAGATAAGAACCTCCTAAAAACGGAATGGGATATGGAAAAATTATTATATAATTTGCAGAAAGACTAATTTGTAGAAATATTTTAAATATAAAATAATGGAAGGCGATATGATTTTGGCGATATGATATTAACAGAAACCAACAAATTCTTACGTTAGAAATGTTCTATATACATTCACAAGAAAACTCAAGCGCTTCTTAAAACCGTCTTAAGTGGAACATTTAACATAAATAATTTAAAATCTATTGGAATTTATTGGAATTAGATGTGACCATACCATCACAGACGACGGGTGTAAGGAAAAGAAATAGTTATGAGCGGGTGTGTGATAGTAAAGTTTCAGAAGCATTTCATCTCTTAATATTTATACCATAGATTGTTTTAGAACCTACAATACATTTGGTACCAACAGCCATTCAAATCAGACTCAGCCTCAAGCTTGTAGGACTTCTGCATTACTAAAAATAAGGGTCTTGATGCCTTGATGAGATTGTCTGAGAAAGTGTTCAGTTTTTTTTTATCAACTCTACACCTAAATCTCACTATAGTAGCATGTTCATAAAATGAGACGGTTTAATTAATTATTAATTATTTTGCGCCGTTGAAAATATTATAGCAGTTATGTATTTAACACCTACTAAACATTTATTGGTTTTGCCTAAACTTTTATCACTCATCTTAGTTACCAAAAGACTAGCCAAGAGATAAATTATAATAGTTTAAATGTTTTACGAGTAATGTGTCCAATTAGGCATCCTTATCATTATTGATGTAGATTTTTAATGCATGTGACATTTAAGAATTTTTATTCACTGTTTGTTTAGTAAAGGTCTTCACTTATTTTTTACCTTCTTCAATAATAAGTTTTTAATGATATTTTAATTCTGTAAATAGTTTTTATCATCGAATCTTTTTTGGAGTACAGCTGTCAGCACTCGGAATTTAATATTTAGAGTAACAAAAAAAGTATAAAGTAATAAATGTTATAAATACTGATTGTTACAAACATATTAATTTTAAATATATAAGCTTGTTTAGATTTGGAAAAAGTAAGTCAATTCAAACGTTTCCAATGTTATCAGTTTCACTTTTCTTACTAAGCAATAGCATAATAATTTTGTTATGTTTAATTTGCTTATCAATTAATTTTTTCTTATTCTTATAACAAGATTCACAAATTGTTTAGGGGTTTTTAATGAGAATTACCTCGCGTAATAAATTCATTGACAGATCTTTGACATATCATAGTGGCTATTTACTAAATTGTAGATGGCAGGATTAGTAACAAAATCTTTTAAAAATGTACGAATCAGAATTTAAAAAGTAGAAAATTCAATTACTTACCTAAATCTTATTAATTATATTTATTGTAAGTTTTTTTTATTTTGATGTTTTATTACGCCATCACAATGTACACCAAAATAATGTAATGAATTCATAAGTTATTTTGACTTGTAAGAAATTATTATTACCTTTCATTTTATAAACAGTCAGAGTCAAGTGACCGAGATAATGATTCCGGATGAAACTGAAACATTAATGATAACCTCTTTCATTATTGTGACAACCAAAAAGATGATTAAAGACGGTATTTTTAAACTAAATATAATTTATTACATGTTACTCGAAACGGATAGAAAATTTCGTTTAGTTATTAAGTATTTTTACATTTTGTTTGTCAAAGAATGTGCTAGGATAAAAACACTACCTGGGTATAATTTTTACGACATGGACATCGAACCAGGAGGCCGGGGTATGTATAGTTCTATAGCCCTGTAGCCAAAGTAAACAAATTAAATGGCCCGATAACTTCATATGTTTACAACTTTGCATCAATTCATGCAGTTGAATAGAACGGTCAACGGAATGTTAGTCAAGCTTCATAGCCCGCGGTGAATGCACGGCTATTGTCATATTGGAATATTATTATAAATAAATAGTTTTGCCGGTGATTGTTTTAAAATGGAATTAAACTTTATAACCACTCTCATTAAACACGATGTGAATCATAATGTGAAACAGTGCTTTAAGACTAAGAAACCATTTGGTGAGTTTTGTGTAGTCGAAAGTATTTAAAGTAAGAGTATATCTGAAATCAGTTAAAATACTATTATTTTATCAAATAAATCGTTTTAAATATTTCTTATTGATTCAACCGTACATCATATTTACTACCCGCAATTACTTGTTTTGAAATAAAAAATAGTTATTTTTAAAAGTACCTATTAATTTTTGTTTCCATTTTTTTTATATGAATTAATATATATTTTTATTCCTTTAACTTCGAAATGAGATGATTATTTTTACTATAGTATAGTAAGTGTACTTGTGCGTCGTTTTTATTACTTCTGTGCCAGATAAAAATATTAAGTAATAATTTTAATTATAATCGTACATATCTTAAATAGACTATTGACCTGGACTTACAAACATATCAGTTGTCTGTTTGCGCGGGCTATTTTTAAGAAACAAGTGTTTTAAAGTTCTAACTTTAAAATATTCTGATTTTAGCGTATTTATATGAACGATTGAATAAATATCGATTGTTTTAGTTAACTTCAGACGATACGTAGTTTTTTTTTAATAACATGTTCGTATTACAGTATTAATGTGGGTTATTTTACGAGAAACTAGATACACTTCTTTCAAGCGATAAAATGGAAACTTTTGTTAACAATAAGTACTATTAGAAAAATACCAGAAAAAAATTGTCATTATTCCTGTAACCTTTTAGAAATATCAAAAGTATTTTAACAAACTCGGGGTTCATTGAACTAAAATACTCCATTTTATTGTATTGTATCGTGTAAACAATTAGTTATTTGCACACAAATATACGTATTAATTGCATGTAAATAATCAAACGCCTTATATATTTGTGGACGTGATCTCTACCACGACGTCCAAATAAGAGTTCGCAGACCGAAATAGCATTCTGCTTTCAAATATTCTGATCGTAATGTAAAGTAATTTTCGCTTATATTATTAAGTATAAAACAAAAATTTGGAAGTACTAAGATGCATCAATTTTATTATTTAATCTGTGACGTTTCTCCGGTCTAAATTTCACACCCTAGGCTGCTTATATTGGCAGATACCGCAAATGCTTTAACCGAAATAATGTTCTATGACATACTTTCATATGGGTATATTTATAAAAAAAATATTTAAGAGGGTTGGCTATTGATCTTTATCCTTTCTTTACGAACACACAAAAACTCGTTTGTCCGCTTCGAACGAAACTTCGAGAAAGAGCATAATAAATACTCG
>DVQP01003972.1:0-10142 GCA_018231745.1 Danaus eresimus
TATATGTGTATGCCATCCAGTGCAGAGTAACATACTTATGTTTACTTTCCAAAATCACACGAGATAATTTATTTTGAAAGCGGCGATTAACACAAGAATTCTAAATAACAAAACACAATTGCCTCGTATGGAATATTTTATTTTTAAATCTATTGAATGCAAATCGATGATTTTTAAAGCTGAACATTCTCTCACGGCGTATGTACCACCTCCATACTAATAGGCTCTGGATTTCATCTTTAAAATTGATACCGGAGATGTGCTCTCTGGCTTAACGTAACATTTTCTGTCTTTCCAAACGTTTGTCACAATAAATCATACCATATAATATCACTAAACATTTGTCCAATTTTATAACGTAAAAAAATCCTTTTAATAAAAAAAAAACTAGATTACAAATTGATTAATTAATCAAGTAGTGTTATATTGAAACTGTAAAATAATTCGGGGACCAGTTTCTCAGTCTGTGCATCCAATTCTAAAGATACGATAACGCTTAAATTCTCCTACATTCCATTTGATCAAAATTGTCGGTTCTTAATAGTCAATGGAACCGGCCTCGAGCGACGTCTATAAACATTTCAAACTTATAGCTTAGAAAAATTTCCTAATCTATGGGTACCCGAGTGAGGAATTTTATCATTTCAACCGCCTTAAAGTGAAGAACCAGTTGTGCGACCGTAAAATGAAAAAAATCTCTATTTACGTTCGTGTACCGTTTTGAGCCTTACGGCCTTCATACAGAGCGGATTATCATTTGTCTGGTGAAAGCAAGATATAGCTCTGTGCTGTGGAGTAACTGGGATCAAAAACTAATGAGCAAAGAACGTTGACCTCGACCAGTTTTGGTCCCATCATTCTTAGTATTCCGTAGATATACCATTAAAACAATGCTTGTAGAAAACGCTTTAATGAAATAAATATGAGCTAACTTGAATGCAACCTTCTTATATATTCACTTGTTATTTCTATATGGATTTATTTATTTACTACCGCCCGACTGTAGAGAAATTCTAAGCTAGCTCTCAATAGCAGTCTAGGTTATTAGAACTAAAATATATTTAAATGACAAACGGTATAGATTTGTAAGGCTTTAAGCTTCAGGCTGTTGGTATTTCTTTGTTAAACGTTATAAAAGACAATCTCAGTTAACGTAACTGGCGCTGGGCTCCGACAGACACCCCACAGCTGAAATAGCTCATATCTAAATTAGAGACAAAGACAAAACTCATTGCAGCGCGACAAGACATTTATATAAATCATAGACCAGTCGGCATTACGACTGTCATAATAAATAGCATTACAACTTTCTAAAAAGCGAGAATCGAACCCACACTACTATCTGTATGCTAATCACGAACGTTACGCCTACGTGCTGTTATTCAAATACAAATGTATGCAAACGGCTCCTCAACTCGTATAAATCTATTAGTGAGTGAGACGTCAAATCAAATTCATTATTGGACTGTTTTTTATGAATAAAACATGACAATTAATAAAGCTCGTCCGTCATGTTTTTTAGAACATCGAAATATCTAGAAGTTTCACGTGGACATCTGGTAACGTTACAATTCTACGTCTACTACGGACTTTAACTATCGATACGTTGGATAAAAAATAACTATATTTTTCTTACACGATGAGATATATTATAGAATATTACATATATATGTCGCACGTGTGTTAGTTTGTAAAATTGTAAAATGGTAACTATAAAAAAAAATATATATATATTGTATAAATGTAATACGTATGAGAATTATCTGGCACTAAACATGGCACACGTGTCATAACAAGAACAATTAACTTATTATTATAGTAGTTAGAAAATACGTCTATAATAAAAATATCAAATATTAATGTACCAACAGGAATTTATTCCAATGAAAATATTCTTATATGTTCAAGAGATATTAAAGAATTTAACTTAAAACTAAGACCTAAATGCAAATGTCAACGAACCTGGATTTAATTATTTTTTTTAGTTCTGTTTGAGTTAATACACTATATGTAAACAATTATTATTGTATACCTTTATTTTCTTCGTTATTAATTAAAATACGAAATTGTATCTTTATCGGTTTATAGTGTGCAAAGCCGCGAGCAGAGACTGGTGATTGGGTTATATAAGGTCTAACCTAAACATTTGGTTTTTGTAAGTTCCTTTAAAATAATCGTAATATAGATAAATCATAGTAAATTTAAAAAGCTTATTAATCTCGTTAAAAACTATGGTAGATTCAATCGAATTTCTACTGTTAAAATTGAATCGTAGGAAGCGTATTGAAATAAAGACTATTTTCTTAATTAAAACAATGAGGCAGTCCCAGCTTTCCAGTGTTCGATCCATTTGCACAAGTAAATACATAATCATATTATAATAAAGTATAAGTATAGGAAATTTTACCGAAATTTCAACTGTCAATAACTTCTTCTTTATAAAAAACTATAGATCACACCGTACTGTATTCTTCGCTTGATCTGTTTTGACTTGTTGCCAGAAATCTTAGTCGATAATCGATAGTCGATATTACAGATCAATCAATTTATATTACAAATGTCTCTGTACGACTAGCACAAGCTTGCAACGACACACAAACTGAGCATTTCCCGTACCGATAATATTCTTTATAAAACTTACATACTTATATATTACAAGGATCGTATATGTCGTATTTAATAGTTTCTGAAGATATGTATGTTTGTGAATCTTTCAAACAGAAAGCTAAAATAATTTTGATAAACTACAGTATTAAATATAAATATATATTAAAGACAGTAACTAACGAGAATATTTTTTTTTTTTTGCATTCAAACACATGATTTAATTATATTCGACCAATTATATTTTAGGTCCTGCTTAAAGAATATGTGATAACAAGCAAACCCCTTTAACAATTTTTATATTAATGAGGTCCAGGGAGGGCATCTTTATCTTTCATCAGTGTTCGTCGTAATTCGTTTAAATGACCGCAGGTGTACTCACAATTACATGCACTTAGTATGATAACTCCGTGTTTGTGACTTCCTAATACATTGCTGTTATATAAGAATGAGCCTACACACCAAAACAATCCCTCCGTCCCCGAGCACATGGTTTATATTTAATTAGCATTTATGTGATATATTTATGTATATAAAAACATCAACCTGTCCGAGATGTGTCTGTGAAATGAAATTTCGTAGAAGAGAAGCTGGGGGAAGTTTTTGCTGTGTCATCAATGCGGCCGCGGCACCTCAAACCGGTGATCCGGGTTCGATTCCCGTTCACGGTTTACATTACAGCTGCTTTTCTTTATTAGGACTTCGCTAAATTAGTCGTAAAATTATGTTAATTGTTGTCTCCTCGACGGCTTTTAATACAATTCCCTTCAATTTTATTTGAGTATTATGTTACAAAGGGGTTTGTGACATGATACCAAAGAATTCTTAATGTTTTGATGTGCGCCATAAAATTATGCTTACGTTTTTTTTTTAGAATTTTTTTAAAGAATTACAAAACTACTAAGCTCTTCTCCACCGCATTGCGCTCTTTATATTATCAACAAAATATTAACATTAAATCGGAATATTCATAAAGAAAAACAAATACACTTATTATTAAGTATATTGTAAAGATTTAATAAAAAAAAACTTATTGTTTAATTCTATATATGAAAGTCAAATATTTGGTAAAAGAAATACGAAATGATGTCTTTGGCATATCATCTGATGTTATCAATAAAATAAAAATCTGAAAAATAAACAAATGCTAGAATAGAAAACAAAAAGATATACATCAATATATTGGTAAAAAATAAACCGGACATAAAAAAGGTGGTGGAATATGAAAGTAAACGATTATGAAGTGAAATGAGTTCATGAAATCTTGAATCTGGAAGATGTCTGTTAAGCCTCCCGTCTCCCGAGTTACCTAAAAACTATAGTTTCCTTAAAATAAAAATGATATCTTCCATTTCACATCATTTAGAAAGCGGCCAATAAAACATTTTTTATAGCCAGCAATACGCCTCCGATATTGGGTTACAGAATGCAGCCGTCAATATTTGCATGAACATAGAATTTCAAGATTCATAGCACGAGCTAGCATCGTCGCACTCAATACGTTGCGTTTCACGTTTCTCATTTAATAGCCAACTTTAAAACTAGCCTGTAGTTTAACTATACTAAACTTATATTAATAATAATTGGTTATAAACAAAAATTAATAAAAAAAGTAAAACATTCCTATCTTTGTGACGATGTGATTTAAGCGTCGTGATTCTTAAACGCTCAATATATAAGTGTAATGATTCTAAATGTTAGCTCTGATTCAGAAGCCTGATGGGTGACCATGTTTTATCTCTGCTAGCGGAATGCTGCCACATAAAATCGATTTATCGCGTCTCCCAGAACGTTTAACTGTCCGTAACAGAGTCATTGTGTACATAGTAATTAGAAATGTATCTCTATACTTTTATCAATGTCTGTTTGTACGACGTCTTGTGTAGTTGTTTTTATAATTGAATCGTTCAAATACTTTAACGTTATAAATAAAATATTTACTAAAGGTTTAATTTAGTTATAAATATATAATGTTGCTTTATATAAGTTCTAGATGCATTTAATGTTGAGTAATTTATCCTCTTAATTATCCTATAAGAAGAGGTTTTTCTAAAATAACTGTAACGACTCCTTAGTGTTTTAAATTCCTTATAGCAAAAAAATATATATATTTTATACGAACATAACAAATTAAATTTTTATATAATTTTTGATAATTTGTTTTGATTTTATTTTCGTATGGCTGTGGAATATATACTATGAAATTCAAATGATTAGTTAAAATTTTTTTTAATAAAAGTATTTATGTTTAATTTTCTTTGGAAGTACTTCAATATTTGAAAATTTTCAGTCTTAGACGAATATAGCGCGTCAGATAGGAGTGGATCTTATAAATCATACAAATTACTGATGACTTAACATTGAAAATAATGGATTTGTCTCCTGCCAGGTTAACAGATATTTTTATATCCAGCCCACAGCCTCCGTCCTACAGAAATAAGCAGTAGTAACCTGAATGGATTTATATGTCGAGAAATAATCAATATATTTTTATATATAGTATTATTTTCTCAGTACTTTCAAAGATACTTGAAAATATTACGCGTTTGAAATATTAAGTCAATGTTCTTTATATATAATATATAATATAGCTTTGTTATATACTATATATAACTTTGCTGGAATATTATAATAAAATATATAACACTTGGATGAGAATCAACTTTCGTATGTGTTAATATGAATAACTTTAGATTAACGGAATTATATAAAAATGTATAGAATTCTGAATTTGTCGCAGTCTAATACCAGGTGCTTATTTACTTCTTTGCTTATATACAAATGTATTATTTAATAATACATTTGTATATAAGCGATAAGAATGTTTATCGTTACTTAATAAAAGTCGAGCAGGTTTTTTTTGCTAACAGATTTTAGGGTAAGGATTTGTTATTGAGGATCACGTCGCAAATAAAAATTATTTATTATTTTTATTTGATCCTATATTCTATGTCTCTATATATATGTCTTGTAAATTGCCTTAGATATTATAAATTGATTTTCTTGTTGGCATTCTTAAAAGTAAATTAAATTTTGCTTTCAAATACAAAAAAAAATACTTAATAATCTAAAACATTTTATAGCAACTAATAATAATAAAAAAACAAATTAGATAGAATGAATTATTTTGATTTCTCACTTAAGCGTTTCTATTCTTTTTTTTTACTTATTACGTAACTACCAGGGGTAAAAGCCAGGGGATTGGAGGGTTGGATTGGCCAGGAGTGTCAATTAACGTACGTCATGGATCGTGACAAGTTGCTCAACGTAAACGTAATATTACTTTATTATGGAATTTTTTTGTAAGTTTATAAAACTATATCTACGTTTTTTTTAAAATATTTAACAAAGAAACTTTTTTATTTGTTTTGATATACGTGTTTAGAATATATGTAGTTACTTTAATTGGAATGAAACTATGTTTTCGATGTTTCGGCTCCTTTACAGCAACCGTGATCACGGGAAGACGAGATGAAAGTGTCTTTCAATATAATGATAAAAATGTAGTATCATAAAAATCTGTACAAGAAAAAACCTTAACTATCATTATACTTTCATCCCACGTAAAAGATGAGCCTATAAAATGTTTTTCGGAAATTTATTACCATATTTTTTTGTCATAGTGTGAGTTAGTATAAAACACGTAACATGCAAACAGATTTACACTTATTTCGTACTAGCAAGGTTTACATATAATGCAGACTACGAACTGCTAGTCATTGGATGAAAACAATTTGTCATTATTTACGTGAATCGCTTATAAAGCTATACCATAATTCATGTAATAAACATACATACACTAAATAAACATATCCGTGCGTATAATATATATAATTTTTACCAGTTTACTTAAAAACAAACTTCATTCATTTCTTTGAAATGTACAATGAATACAACCGCTTCATTTCGCTGTTTTTATTCTTAAAAATATTTTCCTTAGCCTTAGTTCCTTACACCAGACAATAGATGGCGTGTGTACCAAAATTATAAACAGTTGTATATTCAAACAATGTCAACAAATACTTTTTCTCCATCAATACATATAATTTATTTATTATCAGACCATTTTGTATTAACGTTAAATAAAAGGGCATAATCGGTAAAATTTTCTTAGTAATTTATCATGCGGTTTGCGGTGAGCGATGTAAGAAGTGACGGCCGGTTAGCTTTGTTGGTTTTTTATTTAACTTAAGTTTATACAGTATTACAATAAAAGTATTTTGTTTACTCATAGAAATAATCATGGCAATAACTCGTCGAAGGCGATCAAACAAAACTCACAACTTTCATATTATCCGTCACCGGCACTTAATAAGGTAAAAGGTCATTCAAAAACATGAAAACCCAAATAAGGTTATTAACAAGTTTCTCATATATACTAATTCAATAACATTATTCAATATATAAAAAATATTCATTAAAAACAACAGGTATTTCCTTACATTTAAATACATAATAAATTATAATTAATAATAATAATGTAACAGAGATTGATCTAATGTTATGTTAAGATTTTCTTTCTTTATCCTCGTCAGCCTTAATTGTAGTTGTCCGTTGAAGGTTGGCAATCCCAAGAGCACGGTATGAAGTTCCTACAGTCAGTTATCACGTAGGAACTCTATACCTCGCTAGTGGCAATCACCAGGTTTCACATATCCAGGCATCTCGACGGCTTCAAATCTCAAGTTACTCCTCGCAGTATGTAACACGCTGACTATCTGAATCGATGTAGTGCACAGAAAGCCTCAGCAACACCTTGACGTTAGACCGAAAAACGAAATTATCATTTGAATGAAACAGCTGCTACTACCCTCATTATAAATATTCGTTTATATTAACATTAACATAATTTATCCTAGACTCGTAACCCGTAAGGAGATAACTTCCGACCCCTTTCGGTGATGCAAATTTTTCTAAACGCCTCGTGGGAAGCTTCCGCGATTTGCATAAGAAATTCAAAATAATAACATCAGTAGCGAATATTAATATCCCGCATAGAAAATCCTGAGAACATTTCGGAAGTATCGCTTAGCTTGGGGTCACGTTCTGAATAGCTAAGTGCAAGCCATGGCTGGGAGCAGAGGACTGTCATGGAGACTCCACATTACTAATGGAGGTATATAAATACTGTTATAAAGTCTTACGATCGAGGGCCCCAATAGCCTATAATTTACAATGAATTAGTTTATCTTAGCGCGGCCGTAAAGCTTAAATTTTATGGCATAAATGTGTAGCTGAGCGCATAAAGGCGAGCAGTTGCGCTGAATTTGAGGACAAACGGTGCTTAGATACAGTTGGAAGGTACAGGTACCTACATATATATTATTAAAACTGATGCTTTTTGACAAAAAAAATTGTCCAACGTCGGCAATTTTGAGTTAAATTCTAATGACGCGTGACAGAAACAACTGACAGGTCCTTTACACAGAACGTAGTCAAGCAACGACGGGAGGTGAAAGTTAATATAAAATAATTAAATTATAATAATAGCAACTGTTGGTTAGTTGTTATGTAAGAGATAAGACGTTACGAAATCACTGTTACTGAGTTTGTGATAACCGTGATAAGATATCGTATGTGCGGTTATTATACAAATACAATAAAACACTCACATACTTTATTGTTTTATTGTTACACGTGGATATTTAAAATGTCATACATTTCATACTTCCGATCGGACTGTGGATAATTATATATCAATATATTGATTTCACACACATCATATATATCATTTGACGAATATCACGACTATAACATAAAAACGTTCTGAATGTTGGCCAAAAATATAAAGAAGCCGAAGACAGTTTAGGTTTCCGCGAGGAGATAACCCCAGTGAGTCATAAGGAGTACCAGTCGTTAACGAGACGGTGTGAGACAGAGGAGCCGTCACACAAATCCCACTCATTTTGTGGATTTGCAGTTGAAATTAGTTCGGAAATCTCAGGATTACTCCCCCACCAGCACAGATAAATAACACGGAGCCTCTGCTTCTTGTTTATTGTTATATACAATACCAGAAACATGTTTTTTTTCTTTTATTATACTTTCTTAAATTCCGAATTCACGTGTAATTATATAGATATTGTACGAAAAAAGTAAACAAATTAGCTTCGCGTTTGTTTAAGGAATGTCTGTGTGAAAGTTACGTAGCTATAAATCCAATTTCCCAAGCCTAATTCCGGCTTAATATGTATGAACGGCTCAATTGAATAACCACGCAACGACAATAAGTGCGGCTACACACGATATCAGTTGTAATAAATTGTATCGTGTGTAAGAAACTTTACAATGCATCAGTAGATTGTTGCACTAACAGTTTGAACAGAGGAGCACAGTGTGATGTTTTGTGGATCATTGCGTGTGACGGCAGATAGCGGACGGTGCTAAGGAATAATCAATTCTTTGTTAGTTTGCGATGTTATTTTTATGACTTATATCACTAAGTAACGTGTCTAATTAAGAACTCGGAGATCGTTTATCGATTTTATAATAAAAATATGCTGATAAAGTAGTTTTCTTTAATTTTTATTTAATTAGTTGTTATCTGATCGCATTTATAGATTGTGTGGACGGGGCTTAAACAATCGCGTGAATGTTGCCAGTTTCCTTTGTATCTGAGTTTGAAACAGCGAAAGCCGAATAAATGCGCGTTTGATATGTACAGCACCAGTGAACTTGGAGCTGCCACACGACATACGCATCATGCAACGTTAGAAGTTAGAACATGGGAAGAAACGGCTTAAAATAAATTGGCCGCGTCTCAACTCAAAGGGCCATAGAAATTGTACATCGCGATAATGGAAACAAGCTATATCATGCAAATGTATAATTTTTAAGTATCCACAATACGTCTTTGTCAACACGGCCAATTTACCCGACTTAAAATGACTCGCTAAATGCGTGCGTGCGTTTATGGCGGCGACATTTCCTGCTAGCTGAATATTCAAATTTTATGGGGACAATTAAAAGGGATATTGGTTCAAACAATACGGGCTCATGGGGGTTATATAAGTGACAACTATTTTTATAGCCATTTTCGCGTGGACGCACCTGTTCCGGTGTAAAAACGTAAAGTTACTCCGAGATGTTTATCTAATAGGATTCCACCGTCCTTCGATTCCTCCAAGCAATTCTTAAATCAGGTGGTATGGAAGTCAAATAATTTAATGTTTATATTATAAACGAAGACGCTTTATGTCTATACAAATATTTGTGACGTTACAATTTACAAGTTACAGCGCTACGACGTTTTATTACGAGTGTAGTTCGCGAAATGCATCCCCGGCAGTGTTATAAGGGAAACTCTTCGATTACACCGTGGAGGTGTTTAATACGGGTTTTAACGGCCGTTATGTGTATGCGTTAAATTTATGTAGTATAATAAAAATGTAAAAGTGCTCTGTTGATATTTTAACGACGCTATGATCCCAGTAGAGCCGCTGTCGTGCAAACCTTCGTCTTTACTAAACGGAATAAATAGGAAGGATAGGAATACGTTTAAAAGACTAACGCGAACTGGGAGCTATCTTCGTTTCTCA
>DVQP01003973.1:0-10141 GCA_018231745.1 Danaus eresimus
TTTTATTTTTTTTTTTTTCGACATTAATGTCGGATGCAACTTGAAAATAACTTTAAGCTGTCATGAATCATTATAAAAACTTATTAGTATTTACAGTTATTGTTAAAAGTAAAACGTGATCAAAGATTATTTAAAATGATATTAGTATTATGTTTGAATTCTGGTATAAATAAAACGTCTGGACGCACGACATCAGAGTTCAGTGAGTACGGATCGCTAAAGAATGTGATTATGAAGAACCTTCGAGAAATACAAGTACATTTGAATAAAAAAAAATGTAGATTCATTTTAAAATATCATGGAACGTAACATATAACTCTGTTTAAACAACCATATGTAATAAACAGTAGTATATTAGATATTTCTACGATTTTTCACAGTCATATCATGTAAAGATACTAAATAAAATACATCTGATTTGTAGGATAATTTAATCAGGACATCAATATACGTATCATTCCGGAATACATAATTTTAACAATTCTTTTGATTACATCGCCTCAATTATGATAACACTAAAATTATAATCTACTCAATGGTAGGATTCTTACAATAAAATATCCGTACAGGGACCAGCCTGTCAATAACACTACAATGAAATTAAAGATAAAAAACAAAAGCGTCATCACGCGCCATTTTAGATTTTCAATTACATTTATTTTTTAATAAGTTAAGAAAGATTTTCTCTAACATTTAATAAAATTGGTCTTGGAACAGGATACGTTACATGCAAGTTGTCTGAAGTCTTTTTTTGTGACAAGCGATGATTAAGAGAAAAAAAAATGTTGCATGTTTTTCTGATGTGGCAATATTGAAAAATCTTTCGAGGAATTAAGCTATTAGCGCTTAAAAATCGATTTGAATCGGATTATTAATGACCATTGTTTTTATATATCAGGTTGATAACAATTACGGTCTAAGGAAAAGTATTTAATAAACATAACTAATGGCATTAATGTTTGGTACAGCGTGGTGTGGCAATTCATATTTAACATTTCCTTTTAAATCAATTTTTTGTGCCCTTCGACCATTTATTGTTTCTGTGCTATAAATTGTGCTTCACTATACAACACTATAAAGTAGATAGATAATTGTGAGCTCGTGGATTAATTGTATCAGGCTCTAAGTATCTCATAAAGACGACTCCAACATTCCTTTTCCAATCAACTTAACGGACAATGTTTAGTTTACCTAAAATAAGAAGATGCATTCAAATTTAAACTCTTTGTTTATAAACTTTTTTTTTTCGTCGAAACAGCAACGATTACACCTCTTCGTTAGGTAAACTGAACAGTATTCTTCCAACAACTACGTGTTTATTAATATATTATACTTTAAAACATTAACATTACAGAAAAAAATCACTAAATACAATTTTATAGTTAATAATTATTTTTATTTAATTAATAAGCGTAATAGATCAAAAACATTGATGTTTTTTTTTTTATTAATTACTTAGTATTTTCACTAATATTAGCTGGGCGTAATTATTTAGGGTATTTATATCCATAGAGGTTTTATATTTGTGGCAGTATGAACCTCTGCGTGTGTATTTTTTAAATTATTAAACTAACAAAAGTATCTAAATAATAATATTTTTAATTTTTTTTTGATAAAATTTAATATCAGTAAAAGTTTTAGATTAAATAAGATTTCGACAGGTTTGAAAATAATTTAAGAATTGGTTCAGTATACTTTAAAAAGATATAAGTTATATCTTTTGAAAGTATCTCTTTTTATGGTGAATATAACAAAAATTGGTTATAAAGTAAAAAATATATATTAATTCATAAACCACACGCAGGGTTTTAAATTTAAACTGTAAGTAACGCTTATTTAATTTGTACCCTATAGGCCTCAAAAAGAAATAAAAATAATTGAGCAAGTCATAGAACATGCCGATTCTTATTTGTAACGACGAATTATAAATCGGAAACATTGACGTGAAATATAAGAACAGAAAAAAAATACAGATAATAAAGTTGAGATTTAAAAAGTTTACGTTCTGCCAACAAAGGCGTTGCTAGATAGATATTTGATCACAAATAAGAATTGACATATTTTCAAAGTTTTACGTATCACTGGATCAAATGTAAATTGTCTTTCATGAAACGAAACCAAAGAAAAATAAGCGTAGAAACAAACATTTGTATGTGTTGTAAAGTTTAACAACGTGCGCCACTGCAAGAAATCCATTCGATATTTGACGTGACAGTTGTTTAAGTTGCTTTAGTTTAGCAGAGACTAGTGGCGCCACCAGCAACAAAACTTCGAGGCCTGCCCCAGAACATGTGACCAGCACACTTTATTATGATATTAAAACGTTATTGACTCCAAAGATTATTGCTACCGGTTCCTTTCTATGATCAAGTGCTCTCCGTGCCCCTGACATCAAATATCTTCCCCTCGTTTTCTTCCTGTCCGTACCCTGTGTCGTCATATTCTGCGTCTCTGCCGTTCTTTACGGACTCAACGGTTGGTCCGTTGAGCTTCACGCACAGTATTTCCTTATAGTTTTCAAGGGCCAAGGCCAGCACAGATCCACCGAGGAGGATCTCGCACGACGTGACCCTGTCTGGCGGGGTGTACACCGCTATTAGCTTCCCTGTAAAGTTTGAATCTATTACTCTCTGTGTACATAAATTTTATTGCAGCACGCTAAAACTTTACGATTTATAATTAATTCATCCCAAATAAAAAACTATCGGTTCAGACGTAAAGACACTTGAGCGTTGTTGTTAAACTTGTGACGAGCAGACATTATCTGGTGACGTCACACATCAGGTCTGTACTCTGCGGATAGCTTCCTTACCGGTATGAAGGTCCCACAGCCTCACTGATCTGTCCAGTCGCTCCTTGTCTGCGGACAGGAGCGTGGCGCCCGCGCGTCCCAGGGACAACATAGAAGGAGCCGAGCGGTGACCGCGCAAGGTCAACCGACAGTTACCTACGATATAATAGCGTACTCATTATTCCTTGGACCTTCTGTAAAAATGAATGCCTCCAATCCAAATATCCAATATTGAAATAATTTAACATGATTTATATTTCGATTGTTTTAAACGTCAGTAGACACAAAAACATCTTAAGATATATGAGATTTTTTAATTATTTACACAGAAACCTCGTGAAAGTTGTTCATTGAAGTAAAAGGGAAAAAGAAAGCCTTGAAAGAAATTACAATGAGACTTTTCCAATTCCAACCAGCATCCATCACTTACCAGTTACCAGATCCCACACAAGTATCCTTGTATCCGCCAGCCCGGACACCACACATCCGTCTGCTGAGCTGATAGCCAGCGCCACGGTGTCACAGCCTGGCTTCCATTTCTTGAACAAGGTCCCGGACTGAAGGTCGTATACTACTATGAAGTTGGGGCTCGGCTCATCCAGCTCCCGGGACACCACACACACGTAGGACCCTGGAGATTATTCAGATTACAAGAAGAATAACAGTTTGATGACCAAACTTAACCTTGAAATTCCTTTTGGGACCAGCAATAGTATTAATTCTATAGTCAACAACCACAACCTATGACAACAAATAGATTAGAGACAAGGACTAAGACTTGGCCGGTTGATAAGAAATTTATGTAGCGCAGAAATTATGTTGCGTAGGATTATAATGTTTAATACAACATGTAGGTCTTAGAATAGAAAAGATTTATTAAAAAAGTTTAAAGTTATTTTAACCTTCATAGGTTATAGCTGCTCTAGAGGTAACGAAGTCGTGATGAGGTATTCTGAGATCATACAACAGCTTCCTAGAGGTCAACGACCACACCAGCAGGGGGAAAGGCTTCTGAGTCTCGTCACCGCAAACTAACACCCTGTATATATGAAGGAAAAATCGTAATATTTGTTTGCAGTAAAAAAATATAACATGTATTTTTACAAGTACCTTCCATCACCAGAAACGAGCAAAGAATTCAGGAATCTATCCTCACCCGCCTTAAATGTTGTCACGCAATCACCTGTGTTCAAAAAAAATATACTGAAGGTATCCGGGAGCTGAAGACATATGTTTTATTTAAAGAAGAATCAGTTATTTCGATTGAAATATCGGGAAAACTGATTTTTAAAGCTATTATAAGATTGGAAACTTGTTTTATTACAAAGAAAATGCCCTTAAAATGGTTACATGACATCGGAAACATATGAATTTGTTAAAATTAGCGTCAGTCGCTATCAGTGATGATTACTTACCAGTCTCTATGTTCATGAGGTTCACGTACATTCTGTTCCGTGAGAGCGCCACGAGGTGACTCGCGTCATGGAGCCCGTAGTACGGCATCTTCTGATTCATCACACCCTTCAGAGCCACCAGGTATTTTCCCTGGTGAATTATCAAGTTCATACAAACGTATATTGCAGCAGAATAATTAAGGCTATTTTGGACAAACATGATGGTTGCCTAGAATAAAATAAACTGAGGTCAATGTCTACGGAATAGATTGTTTGGTACCCTAAGTCAAATCAAACTGGATTTCTATAAAATTTGTGACTAAAATACTAAGTTGGTTTTCGCCCGTAAAGGTCTAACCTGGTCTAGATCATACACTCTGAGCTCGCGGCGACACAGCACCACACAGCGATACTCGTCAATCGGCACCAAGTTAATGGGATGAGTGACCCCCGTTATTTTCCTGATCATCTTACACCTGCATACAATCATGACATTTTTATCTTTCTTTATAATATTTGATTAAGAAACCATTTATAAGATGTGTATTGTATGCATTACCTCAGGACATCCCAGACGCAGATTTCTTCCCTTTCCGTTGAAACTGTAGCAACGTATTTGCCTCTCGTATTAAACCTCACTATCAAGTCATAGGATTTGCTATCGAAGCCTTCTGCCATGGAGATGTCCCTCTTTTCTTTATTCTCCAAAACCTTCCAGAAATCTTCGTTTGCTGGGTAGAAGGTTGGTATCGGTGGGTCCCAGATTTCTTTCATCCAGTCCTGAACGATCTCACCATCAACTTCGATGCCTTCGCGTTGTCTTTTCTCCATCACGGCTCTGAGGAGTCCGTAAAATTGTCTATGGTCGTAATCAAGGGCATAGGAATGTGTGACAAATAACTCTTTTAATATTTCTAAATGTTCTGGCAATGGATCTATATGAACGAGGGCGATGTCTTCTAAGAAGTGCCCGCAGTCCGTGGCAGCTAGCTTGTCGTGGATCCAATCGAGTTGGGTGAAGTAAGGCTTCACGGCAAATGCCTCCGGGTCCTCCTTCAGGATGTGGTAGTGCTGGAATGGCAGCTCATCGAACTTTCTTGTATTGTACCTGAAAGTGACAATAATATTTATAATAATATGTTAATTTGTTTAGCCCTCACATATATGGGTACGTACCAATCATCGGAGAATTTATTCTCTTGGGACACGAGACGCCCGGCCATTTTGGGATCGTTTTCGACAAACCACTTGCCCTGAAAATATTTGAGATAAAGATTATAATGAAGAATTATTACATAAAACTTAACCTAGACTATGCAACACTTATAAACATTATTCATATAGATAAATGTACCTCAAAGTAATCAACGAGTGTACGTCTCGCTCGTTCTACTTGAGTTTGGTAACGTTCAGCAGCCACGGCCGCCAGCGCCGCGTCACGCCAACGAGACTCGCGCAGCCAGGGGGAGAGAAGAGCAGACAGCTGCGGCCAGAGCAGGGCTCCCGGGGCCCACGGCACTGGAGAAACGTGAGGAAAAATGGTGATTAATATTTGTACGGGACTTAAGGCAGGAATTAGTTGTGAGTGAAATCAGAAGGTGAATTATTGAGAACTGTAGAGACAGGAACAGAGTAGTATGAACCAGAACGATGAAGCAAGACAAGCCCGCGAGGAAGAGAAACCTTTATATACATTTAGCACCATTTACAGGAGAAGTTGGAAAAATAATTCAAAACACTTTATGTTAAGTTTTAAGGAAATGATGGGATATCAGCTATTACTAGATTATGTTATCGATAGTATAAATTATATTTACAATAAGTTTCTTCGCTCCTGAATAATTCGTCATGGGCGAGGAGGTCTAAGATCTCTGTGTCATCAAGTCCACGTCTCGCTGCCGTCAGCAGAGCAAGACACGCCGCGACACGTCCAGCGCCGAGCGCTGCTTCCGTCGTCACTAGTATCTGTTCTAGTTGACCTTCGAGATCCTCACAAATCACCAGCTCGGGAGCTGTCTCGGGCTCTGACAGCTCAGTGAAGGTTTCCGCTGAGAGGGATATTTGCCAGGCCAGAATCTGAAAGAAATTTATTCCATTAATTAACATTTCAACAATCAATTGGTCCATTTAAAACTAAAATTCTGTTAAGATAGCTTGGATAATAAAATATATGTATATATATTCGTGTCAATTTTTCTGATTTAAATGGAAGGTAAGATTTACACAAAAGTCAACCTTAGCATAAAGTGGTAGAGTGCATTTCTGAACGGCTTTGATAGCAGCTTCAGGAGGCGAGCCGGCTCCTGTCTTGCTGTATGATGCAGCAGTTGCAAGGAGAACCGCCTTCGCTTCCTCGGCACCGACCGGAGGCGCTCTGACCACTTTGGGTCCATCTTCCGATGACAGCACAGCCATTATCGCTGAACTGGAGGGCTCGTCTTTTTCTTGAATACGAATAAAATAATGAGATTTAAGACTTTCGCGAGTATTCATTTAAATAAAACGAATATTTACAGATGACTACGTGTTATTTTATTATTTTAAACTACACACTCCCGACGTCTAAGTTACTTTGCAGCGACCGCGATCTCGGGCTGTCGAGATGACAATCATTATCAAATCTTCGAGAGTATGCAGTTTTAAAAAGATAAAATAATTAGAAAATGTTCGTTTTATTGATACAAAAAAAAAACAAAATGTTCTGAATATTTAATAAATTTGATACAGTATCCAAAGTAAGTCTGCCGCTTCCCCTACCTTCAGTGACGGTGACGATCACTTTGACATTCTCAGGGAGTTTGGAGGGCAACCAGCGCGCTCCTCGCAAGGCGTCCGCTCCCGCCACACACAGCAGCACAGGCCGGGTGCGGCCAACCGCCTCCAGGAGGCGGGCCAGGGTTGATGACAGGCTGAGAGGCTCCTGGGGACGAGGCCTTGGTTAGAGGTGACACGTATGTTGGACTCACACCACCAACCACTTCTTCTGTCTGAGAGGAGATTCGACTAATGATAATACTAATTTCATCTGATCCCGATGAATCAATATTCTCCAACATTTTTCTGTATTCTTCCTTACTTGTTTATTTTCTTTAGGTGTAGTTTTTCACATGTTTACAACGAGCTTATATGTATGGTGATATTAAGGAGGGTAGGTGCGTACATTACGTCCTCGGTATACGGTGCCGGTGTGCAGGACGTGCAGCTGATCCACTATCGACTTTAGAAGCTGGTGTGAGCTGCTTGACTGCGACGTCAGACCTACGAACCTAGAGACAGTCCGCGTTAGACTCCAACTTGTGTGCCGAAAAAACCGAGTGAAAGTATTGACGGCAACCTTGGTTTACCTTGGGGTCTAGTGATTGTGCAAGGTAAGCTTATGTAATTCAGGTTAATTATTTTTATATGAACCTTAGAACGAGTGCGACGTCTGGTAACACAGATGGCGCCAGTGCAGCGGCACGGGCCAGTAGCGTGGCCTTGCCGCAGCCGGCGCCACCCAGCAGCGCCAGCGGTACTGAGCTTTCACCGCGCATGTACCTGGTTATATAGAACATTTAAATTTGGAACGAATGTTTATTTTTTTTGTGTCAATTAAAGATTTGATATTTCTGAATTTAGATGAGAATGAATGAATAATGACACATTAAGTCTGTACTTACGTTTTGAGTTCATTGAGCGTTATTTCACGATTTGAGGTACATTGAGTCACTTTCTGACAGAATGAGAGGTGTTCACTTATTTCGTCGAACAAGCTGAAATAAATATATACTTAACATTTTTTAATCAATAGTCTTGTTTATTTGAACGTTAAACTGATTCGTGATCTGATTTCTAATTTTAAAATGTATATCAATTTCGCATTCACAATACATATGTACATATCAGAGGCGAATTAAAAAAAAATCACAATATCATATAACATCAGTGATAAAATGTTTATAGCGGGTAGTTGGTGATGTGTACCTGGCGGGTATTCCCCCGTAGCCGGCGGGGGCGTCCGCGTCTGTTGCGAGCGTGTCGAAGAGAGCGTCCAGTCTGTCGGCGAGCGCGTCGCGGACGGCCGCCGCGTGCTGCTCCGGGCTGGTGCCGCGACGCATTGACGAACGAATTATATTACGCTCGCTCAAATGAAGCTGGGATAGAGATCAAATGAGACGCATTAAGGAAAAACGATATTATAATTTAAATGGATACGAAATATGTTCTACGGTCTTGCTTTATTTGAGTAAATAACGATGAAGATGACCTATTCATGTGACTTTAAACTACGAGTGTGTTGGCAGACATAATTTATTTTATTAATTATTTTTGGTTCCATTCAAATTTATCATAGTATTGTTTTTTCAAAGCATTAAGGTCCATTTAGGATTAAATTGCAAAAAAAATAAACTTGATAAATCTTAGCGGGATGGATAATTATGCCAAATTTTTTTATCATACCATCATGACCAAATGTTCGCTGATGACTTTTTTTATTGTGCATACCTAACCTTATATAGAAATAAATGTGTAAATGTATGAAATAATATATTTTTTATTAATTTTAACACACCTTGAGATCTTTGTGTAAATTAGCGAGTCGTCTCTGTAACTCGCGCGTGTGTTCGGCATCAGGGTCGTTGTTCTGGGTCACGTCCCCGCCTCGACAGACCCACACACACCGCCGGGCGGCGTCGGAACTCATAAGCACCGTGTGCTGGACCTCCTAGAATTTAGATATTTTTTTGGGTTCGATAGCATAGAACAAGAACACCTTTCAAGCTCTCCGTGCTAGATGAGTGAAGCGACCATAGCTTTTCGACACCGAACATTTTTTTCCACATGGATTCCGTTCCGGCCCTTAAATTGAAATTGGTGGTTTGATCTACATTTTTTGTAGATGAAAACTATCCCAGGCTACCCAGTTATCGAACAAAAAAAATACCGACTAGATCGGACATTTGGTGGCCGAGATTGCCTCCGTATAAGAATAACCTGAGTTTGCTAGTATAGCAAATTTCCTCTTGCTTCACACAATATTCTCAATTTCATCATCATCACTGCTGGACACGAGCTTCCCCAACCTTCTGGATTCTCTGTCACCACGCACTAACTTACTCGTTCTTGTGTTCTAGTGCTCAGTAGAAAGACCCTTTATTTCTCAGCAAATTATTTGTCAATTTATAAGAAGTTTGTCTTTTTCCTCTTAAATTTTCATATTTCGCTTTTCATCTCAGATCATTACTAATTCATTACTTTATATTTTTGTTAATTTGACGTTGCAGGACTTGAAAACGTGTTTACACAGCGGTATTGCTATATATTAAGTTGTTCTGTTCTCATACCTGCTCTAGAACAGTTGTAAGATAGGCGTCGCAGGCCTCCTGTGGTAGGGTTCTGACTAGAACACTGAGGGCGCGAGCCATGTCTCGTCTCCAACGAGCTGGAGCACCACGGGCGAGGCGATAACAAGGAGGTGTCGTGCTGTTGTCTAGGGTGTACCTGGAGATTATCATACATTACATGGACATTGCTCGTATAAAAATTGGTATGTGGATGGGTAGCAGAGCTTATCTTTATAAAGGGTTTTTTATCAATAAATCTTCGTGCATTTTAACGCAGATTATAGAATGTGAAACGGAAAACGATTCGTATGTGGTGTGACGATGCAAACTTAGAATAAGCGTACTGCCGTGCCTTCATTATAAAAAAAAACTATTTAGATTACTACTTGGTTTGATTTGAAGACAACCTGACACGAGTCTATAGATTGTCTAGCTAAAGTACATTCAAGTTACTTGTGTGGGAGTGGTATTTAAAGAGGCTTACATCTTACGACGAAGGCAGATGATGAAACTACAGCATCAATTTATGTGTGAGAGTTCAGCTCTAATATAGTGATTATTGGCGTATATATAGTTTGCAAAATAAGCTGAAGATTGTTCAAGCGATAAAAGTTAATGCTTGCCCTAATTTT
>DVQP01003974.1:0-10140 GCA_018231745.1 Danaus eresimus
ATAGATTAACGGTTCAGTTTCGATATCGCATTGCACTTAGCAACTAAAAGGCCATTTATCGTTTGATTCCGAATACCAGTGAAGTCAAGTGTTAAATTATCATCCAATGGAAATATATTAACAATCCATTCCCCAATAAAAGCTGCCTTCATTAACCCAAAATTTTACTTATTTCGATTAAGTGTATTAGAAGTTGATAGGTCTCATGTCCGTCTAAGTACTTTAACACAATAAAAAAGTCGTCAATATGGCTATTATACTATTTGTTTCTAATGGAATTAAAATGTAATGGCTTAAACAGTACCTAAATTGAGTTTTAATACTTTATAAAATTATATCCACAATAAAACACTTTATGTAATGTTATAGTTGGAAAAATTATACCTAAGAGAATGAATAATTGGGCAATCAGAATTGACTTAATAATAGATCTGGTACTAGTTACGTCTATCCCAATACCTAAGCGAAGGTAATCATGATTCATGACGCATACGTATGCATGTAGCCGATGGCTGACTTTAATGAAGCAATGACAATCGAAGTCTTGCTATTCAATGCCTAAATCGGGAACAAAATACTATATTCATCCATACAATGTAACCTTTTAAATTATACACATATAAATTTTAGCTTCAAGAATATGAACAGAACGTGAGGTGATCCATATTCGTTTTATTTTTAAATAAATTATTCAATGTGTTTTATCAATGAATTGTTTTTTATGTCTCTCTAGAGCAGTGTTCTTATGGTTGAGGAACGTGATCATGGCAGGTTGAAATCATTTTTTTTTATATAATTAAGCGTATAAAATACATGGATAGAGTACAAGTACATATTAAGATTTATAGAAACTATAAATTAACTATGTAGTGATCACTTAGTCGTAATACAAACAATATTTAGCATTTTAATTATGTCTATACTATCAGTTTATTTTCTCTAAACATATTCATTTATGTCTGGAAAGGAATTTTGAAATAAAAAATAATTCATGCGAAACACACATTAATTTCATTACTAATTGTTGGGAGGCGTAGGTTTCCCAGAAGTAATTTATTTATATTGAATTAACTTTATTCAGAAATCAGTTAAAAAAAATCTACTGAGGATGTTTCTTACATTAATACTGCTTAATAATAATCATAATGACACATTGTAAAGAATTTTTTTTGTTTTTATGAAGTATTTATCACTACTTTCACTTTCCTTGACAAAATGCAGGATTCTATGAATAACGTATTTTTTTTATGTACTAACTTGTAGAATAAGCAAAAGAATCATGAAAATTAAGAAAAAACATAAACTAATATCAACAGAGTTATGTAATATTTTATAAATATATCATACCTAAAACAACTACGATGACCACTTTTACGTTACAATTTTTCAGTACCTGCCACAATTGTTTGTTTAAAGTTCATATAGGTATTTCTATAAGAATGTTTATAATTTGAACTACATATTTTAAGACAATATTTTTTTTAATATAAAAAACGACAACGATATAAGACAAAAGTATAGATACATTTTATATAAATAAAAATACATATAAACATTACACACAACAAGAAATAAAAGTTATAATAATAAATGTATACAAAAAATAAATCCCTATATATATGTAGCCCTGTGGCGCTTCAGACTTTTGTTCATTGGTTTTTTTTTCGTTCATAATTAACGAGCGCTCATTAAAGTGTTCATTGTGGGATATCTCAGTGCACTATTTATTTCTGTAATTATTCTCTCAAATCCTCTTAATACAAAGACCAATATCATTCATAGTCTGAAAGTAAATTAAAATGAATAAATATTTGCCGTTTACAGACGTTTACATTTCAAGACGTATGACAAGAGATGTTAGTGAACAAAATGTCTTTATAAACCGACTCCCCCAGAGACAATAGGTGTGGTGTTGCTTTTATAATATTCGCAGGCCGTACATCAAACTGTACTCAGACAGGTACATCTTCACTTGTACTATAATAGATGTATTAATTATTAGTAAAATAACAAAAATAATGTAGTAGCTATCGTAAGGTTTAAATATCAATGATTTTGTGACTTATTCAAACTTCTTGATATAGATATTTTCAATATCACAGTGACTTTTTTTAATATAACGGGACTCCTTTGTCTTCTTAAACTGTTCGTGTTCTACAAGATATTGGCATCAGTTAGACCTAAGCTATAATATTATAATAAAACACTCAATAATATCAGAATTGTACTCGTATATACATGCTTTGATTTTTGTTAGTTAGAATTCATTAGATCAACCTACGCCGAAGTCAGACTACTTTCTTACAAAATAATGATCATCTAAAGATGAGTGCTTATACATATAATTTTCATGAAAAATAAATAAACACCTAAATATTTACCACTTAAACATTAAATACTTAAAATAGTTGTAATTAAAACCTCCACTATAATGTTTGTAAAAACATTAATTTTCCAAGTTCAGTATCCGTATTATATTTCAAAGTGTCGTTTTGTATTGGAAATCTTTTTCTATAAGAGAAGTTGGAGGTTTGAGACCTAACGTATGGTCTGATATACCAACGTCTATAAGTTGTTTTCTCATTATTCTTGTCCAGAATAAGAAACAAACGTCAAGTGCAGACATTTAGAAACCACAGGACAAACACAACCGAAATTCATCAAGACTTGTTAATTCAAAATTGTAAGCATGAACAATTTTATAGTCTCTATTATATTTCATGACAAGAATAACTTCCAATCATATAATTGTATTTGACCATCAAATGGTACATCTTCGACATCAACTTAATTAACTGTCAGATAATTCCAGTCAAACTTAATCGATATTTAAATAACAATTTTTAGGTAAAACGATTGTTATTTATCTTGGTAAGCTCGATTTGAAGTATTCCAACAATTTCTATTAAATAAATATAATAGATCATAAATGTAAAATGAATGTTATTGTAACATAAAAGATACAATGTAAGTTGGTAGACATTATGAAACAAAATTGTATCACGTGTGAACTATACAATATGGTAAAAGTCATGATTACAAACATGAATACAAATTATAGTTACATACATTTGCGTGAGGTTCCTTCCGCAGCTCCTCAGTTCCAAGTAATGGGAACAAATAAGGGCCTTCAAAACGACGGTCGTTATTAATCGCTCTGTTCGCCGAGATAGGGAAACCGTTGAAAGCTGATAATACCATTAGTTTAACCACGCCCGAGCCCAATACAAATGCTTTCATTAAATTTTTTAGCAATAATGTATTTTAAATACAACAAATAAATTCTATTTTTACTATTTCATTGCAAATTTTTGTTAATCCTTAAAATTATTTAATACTTCAAAAAATTTCTTTATCGCATTTTTGGACGGACGCACTTTTGACAACAACAAGATACATACGTATAGAAAATAGTATTTGTATGTTGATATTAATCATTCATTATAAGCAAAAAAAGGAAGCGTTGTCACCGTACTATAGAATATTTATAGGCACCTAATATATTTAACAAGCATCCCAGAAATAGACGGTTTCCAATAACTTATTACATGCCCAAAAAAGCTTTTAAACTTATTATATTTTCCTAAGGTGACGTATATGTAACGATCAATAAATGTAACAATATTAATCGGATCAATTTAAGTACACTTATCATTTTATAATTTCATATTATATCTATAGTTCTCTGAAGATATTTATATTTGTATCGCTGATAATTATTTAGTTGATTCATGAAATTAGTTATCTCTTCTAATATTAAAAATGATATAAAAAATATGCTTCATTCTTAAATATACATACGTCAGTGCTCTCAGATAAACGAATATAAATATAACACATTGTCAGTGCTTATATGTATGAAGGGTGAAAAGGTTTTTTCTGTTGCTAGAATCCACAAATAAATCAGTTTTGAACACCAGTGCTTTGTTATTTATTTTCATATTTTTGTACAAATATTTGTCACGTTGACATGAGCTAAAGTAAATTGTATATTTTATTACTTTGTTTTATTACTTTTTTTTTTATTCCTGTATGTAATGGTTTTAACTTTTATAACTTAACGACGTAAGTAGTTTCAGCTTCGAATATTTCTCACTTTCAAAGTTTTGATTGATAGTCCCCTATTAATTTGTATAGTACGTATCTGGAATTTCAAAGACTTTTTCGTGAAACACTTACAGTATTTTATTATACTAATTGACGATGTTTTGCTGAAAGAAATAGGGACAATAATCTCTGAAGTAGACTTGCAATTCACTTAACACAAAACAAAAATAAATATCCAGCAATCTATTAATGGACGGAATCTGTTGCGACGTCTTAACTATAAAAATGCAGTAGCAATTTAAATAGTTTTTTTTACGATTCTTAGCACAACTACTAATAAAGCAAAAATTAAATGAGTGCAAAAGGCTGACAGAACAGGAAATTAACGAAAATTAAAATGAAGACTCACCAGCTCAGACACAACTCCCTCGTTATAAGTTTCATTCAGTTCTCAAGAAAATAGTTATTTATTGCTATTTTAAGATTGTTGTTGCATTATTTACTTTTTTTTATTTGCTATTTAAACTTTAGCCTTAAATTGACCCAAAGCCCCAGGGTGGTAAAATAGTTCATCTTGTTTTAGTTATTCAACACCGTCACCTTTCAAGTCATAACACTATTTAATGTATTTATTCGTGTACTCTTGTTCATTCATTTGTTCATTCATTCAGTTTGCACATTCAAATATTACTTGGCAAACAGCAGTAACTCATCGTATTTAAAAAATTAATGTTCATTGAAGATGTGAACATAATATTAAATAATCGTGTGTTCCTTTTTGTGTATTGTATTACTGAAACGAAAAACTGTTCCTTACTTTATTATTTATTTAAATTATATAAAAGAAGAAGATTCTATTATAAATGACTCTTGCAATATCAAAAGACCAGTTAAATGTAAATTTTAAAGACAATCAACCTGGCATGTTTTGATAAACCTTTGCCTGTTCCACCAGTCACAGCAACAGGTTCATTAACTGTTTCCGACATCACTAAGGTGAAATCAACGGTATAATTATAACACAAGCCAGTCAAGTTTCACACATTTCAATTTATAATAATATGTTTGTAGCAAAACATATCTATACATAGATACATGGTGCTAGAATTTCCGTTCTATTTCTGTTATGAAATATTCCATTCAGTTAAACTATTAATGATATTGTGCTGAACTTATGAGGTGAGTTTCTATTTTTTCTTCTATTTTATCTTTTTCTAGTTATATAGTTTAAAACTACGGAATTAGTTATCTCTGTATTAGGTTCCGTTTCACAAAACACAACTCAAGAAAGCTTGATGACTTAAAAAACAACATAAGTTATAAATCTTTAGTTATTCTTAGTAGTTGGAGCTATTTTTTATGCTAAACTTAGGTACAAATGGCGCTAGAATAAATCCCAAAGAACGTAGAATATAAAGCTCAAAGTGTAACCTTAATAAATCTAAGTAAAGAGTTAAACCTATCTAAATGTACAATAATTGCTCCTTTTAAACAAAGTATTAATAACTGACCTTTCTCAGAATTTTATTTGACACAATATTCCTCAATACTAAAATTATTCATTATGTGATCTAAGACTTTCGCGACTTTTATTCATTCGAATAAAAGTAATAATTTTTCGAATATGCTATGCGTGCTTTATTTTTGTAAAATACTACATACGCCCGCCCGCTCGTGATCACGGTTGCTGAAAATTTACCAAAACGTCGCGAGTATGCAGTTTTTTTCAAAAATAAGGCATGCGTAGTATAGCCGGAAAAATATTAGTTTCATTTAACTGAAATTTTTCATTCTACATGTTACAACAATTATAATAATTAAATTGATGATATCTTATAAAATAATATCATTAATCAACCTCATTACTACGCAATTAAGCAATAAATTTTATTTTCATAACTACATAAAAAAAATCGCAAAGTTTTATACACAAATCTTGTATTAGGTGAAGGCAGCTTGTGCTTATTGCTATTTTAATTTAAGTTAATTAAGTATAATAAATTTCCGTAATATTAAGGCCGAAACATTAACGCGTCTATAAACTGTAACTTTATATGAAACATTAAATGATTTAATTAAATACGACTTTAACGAGCCACAGCTATATCAGTATCTTGACTAACATAATAGTTATCATTAAAACATCACAGTCTTATGGCAAATTAACGTCAAATATTCTAGTATTACGCCCGTCTTGAAAATGTGTTGAAACACAATTAACCTTTTCTAGGAACAATATGGTTGCGATAGCTGTTCCTTTGTAAGTTCATTGAAGCTGTAAAGCCCACACAAAAACTACGGTGAATTTTTACCGAACTTCATTTAGTTAGTCACCCCATTTTGACTCCGCTACGTAACAGAATTTGTTAGCAGTGATGATGAAGATAGGAATTTTATGAATATTGTGTACATATGAAAAATTATTATGATTTTTTTACGAGTAAATTGTAAAGGTCCTCTCCCGACTGCTTTATGTTAACTATCCAAGCTAGAAACCAATACCTACGAAATAACTATCAGCCTCAGAAATTTTATTTCATATAGCTTTACTAGAAAACTAAATTTACACAAAGAGGCAAGCCACCGGATGTGGCAATCCCGCGTTTGTCACAAATGTCTGTCTACTTATGTATGTCTTCCCGTAACTTGAACGTTTACTCAATTGCCTATGACGTGAAAGCAAATGTGTACACCAACCCACTCCAGCTATATCTCAATCAGATGAATGGGTTGAACAGAGAAATATAAAAAAAAACTTTTACTCCCGTGAATAAAGTTGAAAAAAAATAGTATTTAAAACGAAAAAAATATTACATGAAGAATAATAAGGTTGTATTAATTTAAGATATATTTTTAACATGCAAGTGTTTTAAAGTACCGAGGACCAATCAATTATGATCGACACTTACCTCTCTTTTACGGAGCCATTTCTAGTACTTTCAATTGCTCTCAAATAACGTGGTAGCCAAGTGTCAGTCATAAAGCAGTTTTCTTGACGTATATTGAAATAAACGATTCCATATGCCATATCGTAAAAATATTTATCTATTATAACTAATGTTAGAACATATTACTTAATGTAATCATAATGTGACAATATAAACTGTTGCCTTGCTCTTAAGACGTAATTGTATTTCAATTTTTGTTTAAAGTGTTATATATAAATTATCAGTAAAAATTATTTTTTATTCCCAATTCCTAAAAACATTGACGCTGCTATCCTAAAATATTCTAGGTTTGACATATAGACAAAATATTTAAACAAGATCTTATCTGAGAATTTTAACGAAAAAGGTTCAGCTAAACGTAAACCTCTGGAGGAAAGTGTGATATATTGTTTTAAGATTTTTTTATCTAGCAATAGAATACAAAAACAAAATGAAAAAAAAACATTAATTTAAAATTGTGTGTATATGTATTCGTGGTATTGAGCCAATAAAAAAAGGAAAAATTAAATGTTATTTTGTATAAATTACTATATAATTTCTACGCTTAATGACCCATATTTAAAATAATGTTAAGAAAAACTTAACGAATTAAACATCTCTAATTTAAAAGCAATTAAATATTTAAATACAGATCCTCAACAAATGTAAACAGAAAAGACTAAATTTCTATGACGTTAAAATTGGCGACCATAAACTTTACTTTTATTCCAGTATCAGGTGTCCACCTTAATTTGAAAGAGTATCTTTCCATGGCCTCGCGGCAACAGGTGAGTGTTTCGGCGCAGGCGTGGCGCTCGCGTCGATACCGCGCCCCGAGCCCCTCAACCCACCTTCCCTAGCCCCCGGCTCATTCACACACGCACACACTAAAACCATTATATTCATACACCACTACAAACGAATTCTTTACAAATACTTTATAAATAAACTTCTGGACTTGTCCTAAAATATCAAACTATAAATTTCACTAGTTACTATATTAATACTGCGCACAAATATTGTACATGCCGATGTTTCACGTTCTATTGATAGGTGATTAAGATTAAAGAGCGTGGCAAATGATGCCATTCTGACACGTTCCGTCGTATCTCGGATATAGATCAGACGCTGGAGATCCTGTTGCAAATAGGGTGGTACATGAAAGCCGCTAGCATCAGGTCAAAATATTGACAAAATAGTTCACAGCCCGTGTTATAGATTATTGATTACTACTTGACAAAGGGGCCTACGAAAGCTTTCTGTTTGTATGCTTAAGTACAAAAAGGCAGCATGATTTTTTTAAGTAATAATATTCCATATTCAGTAAACATTCTTGACGTATTTTTGTAAAAATAATAATTTCGTATTTAATTTAGATTTGGTATAATAATAGAAAATAGTTAAAATGAAAGCGGGCGTTCCGTCTGCTACAGTTTTAAAAATGCTTCACGTGTGATTTTTAACAAAATATACATATTTATTTGTAAAAAAACTTGTTTCAGAGTGCTGGTTTTAGTGCTCACGTATTTCCCAAAAAGACACAGTATTTTAGAATGTCTTGAAAGAAAAAATCATCAGCTGGATATTATCAAAATTTAGACACAAGCAAAATTTTTGCAAACCACATGAAGAACTTTCTGATCTTTTCTATTCAAGGTCTATCTGTCTTTGGTCAGATATTGCAACAAAAAATATGCAGACGTCGTCAATTTCCTATACGCCACATTATGTTAAAACGATATGTACGGAAATAAAATGTCAACGACTAAACGGCTGGAAATCGACAGAAATTTATAATTCCTAAATTACCGCCTCATCTTCTAAGAGGGATGAAATAAATTCAACTTATTAGCTGTAAATATGTTGATATCAACTTATAACAGCATTTTTAAAGAATACGGAAATTATTAAAACATATAATCTGTGTATTACAATATGAAATAGCTCAAGTCAAAGTTATAACCCTCAGACCTAATTGAAATAAATTATCATTGTAAATACAAATCTAGTGAACCTTATAGGGTAACGTTCATTTAGATAATTTAGAAAGAAATTATTACCTTTTCCATTAAATCAGCTATACATGGAAAAAATTAAACATACTTAAGATATTAAACCATAGAACTCGGTAATTTTAAACGTTCATAAACTTTCTCTTATTATTGTTTTTTTCTGGTAACATATTTCAAATTATTGTCATCCATGTGGAAAATACTGTATACTTAATATAATGACTTATTCAACAAGTTGACCTTTCACGGCACAAAATACTTGTTATAATTATTTCTCGGTAGTTGGCAATTATTAATAACGTTGTTGCCGCATTAGCAGCTAAGTAGTACCTGGTGACCCAACTTTTCAAACTACATCAAATTATCACCTCAAAATTCATCACACTATACTTTTTATACATATTTAAATTTTTGTACACAACCAGAATTAAGTTTTTTTTGTATAAACAATGGAAATATCATTCTTAAGCTATCATATTAATATTGTTTAAAACGAAATTTTGAAAATATTATATATATAATAAGAAGGCAGAGCATATTCATGAAACTGAAAAGTCTAGCTGAAATCATCTCTGCAACTACTTAATACTTACTGTTACCATAATTGTTGGAGCTTTATCGAAGATTCTTAAAATAAAATAAAATTTAATATTATACTAGAATGTCTACTTTAAAGAAATATAATTAAAAAGTTGCGGTGTCTGGAAAAGTAGTGTTATTAAATGGTTTAACAGAAAGTGAAACTTGTTCAATTATATCAGAGTTGGCAAAATTATTACAATTTTAGCCAGAAAAGAGTACTTGTATATTAATAACATTTTTGTTGATACTGCTACATTTCAAATACTAGTTAATTTAAAGTCACCTAACCTTAATTAAAATTTAACGCATTTTGGGCCCACATGCTTTTTAATTTATAACACAATAAATAAAAGGCATAACAACAAATTATAACGAATCGTAGACACAATATATAATTCTGAAGCGAACTAATATTACATTTATCTTCACTTTAAAACAAGTTTTAAAATATTCGCTGTTGAGAAGTTGACAAGTAATATTAAAAGTAAAACGAGTTGTGCTCGTTTCCTGAGTCGATGATGTAATTTTTGACTACTTATTGTAAAGACAAAATAAAGATAACAATATAGCTT
>DVQP01003975.1:0-10140 GCA_018231745.1 Danaus eresimus
GTATATATATATATACTATCGTGTTTATTGTTGCGGTGCTATATATTTCAAAAATATTCAACCTGTATACAATAGAATAATACTAATTAGTAATATAATAAGATACTTAATTTTATTCATGTATTTTCATTTTAAACCTTTTTTTTCTATATTAATTATATTAACAAAATAAATTACATTTCTCCGATATAGTTGTTAAAATATACAAAATAGTATAATGATAACGTACAAAGGCATATCGAGTCAGTTTATAGCATCGTCTTTTGTAGAAAAGAGAGCAAAAATGTTCATATTCATTAGCTATCATTGAATGCTCACTCGTTTTAATCCACGGCTCTTGTGGTTTTGTTTTTAAGAGCTTGTAATTACTATCCCTCCGACTGTTCTAGCCGATCTTTTGAGAGCCATTTAATTTTGGTTGAGCTGTTTCTTATGTATCGATACATTTTATTCTGCTTTTGTTAATTTGATTATTATATTGATGCTTCTTTTATTTGGTTTATATATTTTTTCAAATAACTAAGTTTACGTGGAAGAGATGGGGTATATAAAAAATTCGTTTCAAAACGTTAGCTGTTTGTTGCAAGCAAATGTATCAAGTCGGCAGGAAGATCGATAACGGATAGGCTACAAATATAGTACTTTGTGTTTGAGATTTAAAGAACAATATTAAAAATGGTAGCCGAATGTCGTCATAGAACTTATTTGCTCAATAACAGTCTGTACTTCAGTTTGTGTGCGAAAGGATTCTAAAATAGCTTAAAATGTCATTGGAGATGTGAATATGTTTTTTAAATACATGTAATATAATGCAGGCGTTAGATAGCGTGAGAGCAGAGTGTGTTATCATTTGGTTGGCATCGTAAACTTAATTCCGTCATTTCATTTGTTTATTTTAATTGAATTTGCATGTCTGATTTTGTAAGCCCATTAAGAGTTTCCGTTCGATATTTTATTGCAATAAATATAGCCTTATCAAGTCTTATTTGGGCTTTCCTCATTAAAAGTACATTTACGTTATATATTCGTTTTGTTTGTTCATTTTATAAATAAATACGATTTATGTACATTTTAAGAAATTTCATTGGCTAGTACAAATTTGTTGATAATATTTTTTAAACCGAATGAAAATACTTATACACATTTCAACAGACGGAAAAATTGATTCTCCTTCAATTACTCAATGATAACTCCATACTATACATATCCCTATGTCAAATATGTTACAAAATATTAGCAGTTTACGTATAATAAATTAGTTTTAAAGCCAATGCGGTCGTTCATAATGCTACGGAGCGTGTCAAATCGATTCTTTTCTGTTGGACAATCTTTGAAGCGGCCTGGGATATAAATTTCAGGTTTGACGTTTCGTATTTCGACACAAATGATTACTATTTAAATGACACAAACAGAATCTCAAAAACATATGCCCTAATAATTATCATAATACTCTAAAAATTTAATATATAATAAGATCTGAGAATTCGCGAACCATTTAAATAAAACTAATCTCGTCTGCCCGTGATCACAGTTGCTGGAAAGTAACCGAAACGTCGGGATTATGTAGTTTTAAAGTAACAAAACATCGCGTAGTAAATCCGAAATATATTAGTTTTAACTAATCTATAAGATTCTATAGATTTGTACAAGAAATTATATTTAAATAAATAAATAAAGAAAATTTTAGGTATACATATCTCAAATTAAAAAACGGAATTAGGTAATTTTATGAATAAAATCCAAAATATTTTATAAAACTTGAAGTAAGGTATAGTCTAGTTTTGCTTATAATTTTAAAAAATAATCATTACCATCCAATTTTAATTAATATAATACCAGCATAATAATTCTGTTCACTTTTTATAGGGTCCGTAGTTAAATATCTCTAAGACATTATTAGTGATATTATGTAGCCTGCACCCCGTCATCAAGAGGCTTACATTAACGCCGAGCTCCGCCCTACGGCGCCGTCACGGCACTGCTATTATTATCAACGGTCTCAGATTTAAGATTTTAGTTGTAGGAGGATGAATGTTTTCGATAAAATAACTGGAATATAAATTTGAATAAGACATTTACCTATACTAGACTTCTAAAGCGGAAGTAGAAGTAGATTTACTTTAAGCAAAACATTAACATCATTTTATAATTTAAATGGAACAAATATAGAAAGTGAAATTAAGTCTATCTTGTGAATTGATATCTGGCACAAATTGAAATATTTATTTAGGTAATATGAAGATTTGTTTGAGACGAAAGAATTACGTCCCAACAGAAATGTCAGTAAGCATTGAGATAAACTTTAATAAAATGGGACAGGTTTTAGACTAAAAGTTTTATATGACACAATTATAGTGTAAGAGACGACGCTTTATTTTAAAGTTAGGATATATTATTCGTAAAAATTATTAAATAGTGACTTATATTTAACATTTCTTTTTGTGAATCATACGATATGAATATATATGATGAGATCCGAGATTTTTGCGAGACATTTAAATGAAACTAATATATCTCGGATTCACTACGTGATTTTTTATTACTTTAAAACTACATAATCCAGACGTTTCGTTTACTTTTCAACAAACGTGATCACGGGCAGACGAGGTGTGAGTTCACGATGCGATGTGTGATCACGGTTGCTGAAATGTAACCGAAACGTCGGAATTATGTAATTTTAGAGTAATAAAAAATCGCGTAGTAAATCCGAAATATATTAGTTTTATATGAATATATATGTTTATATGAATAATTACGGTATTAAATCGTATAACTGTTCGACCCCGAGATAATAGACTAACTTATTCTAAGTAATGGAACTAAGAGATCCGTTCCAAGAATAATTCAGCTATCATATTCTTAACGAAGTATTCACTAATGATTTTAATGATTTCAAAAGTACAACATTATATTAGTCAGCTCAGTTTTTATAGCCACCTTGAACAATGTGACTGATTTTTTTTTTGCGTCTGTTATTTAAAAACGTAATCTACATTAGGAAAAATGTGTTTATGTAGAATAATAACAAATAAAATACAAACTGATTCGAAATCAGACATATTGTGACAATTATATTATAAAAAAATATATATATTTATATATAAATTTGCCGGTATCCTAGACTTTATCGGCGATACAAAGCGGGCGATAAATGAATGATTCTTTAATTGCCTCTTTTATCTCTGTTCACCATTAGGCGAACTCGTCCCACGCATTCTTAATTGCTATCAATTCGATTACCATTCGATAAAACCACGAGCTTCGAATCGGTTTGTAATATCGTGTAATAACCCTTTGTTGAATAAAACTTCTATATCTATGCCGGGACTATTTTATTAAAGCGTTCATTAGATTGTATTATTATTTTTAAACCAATCAATGAAGCTTCAAAGGTTTAAACGACAGACACATGTAAGAAAATATTTCTACCAGTGAAATTATGCATAATAGTAATATAATTAAAATAAACTCTGCATATTCGTATATCGTATTTAAGAAAGATAACTTTGTTAATGATTTTATGACACACTTAAAGTGAGATAAAAAAATAGGTTACCCGTACTTTACTGTGAACAGTTTTTTAACAAAACCGCTTGACAGAACTAAAACGGATTAAAGAGATCGCTCACCCGAAAAAGGGTACGAGCCTTTCAACGTATTGTTTGTCGTGAAATGTGTTTTTGTACAACAGCGGTCTTCATTCAACCATATCGTGAGGAACCACTTTCTTTGTTACCGGAATCTGCTTTATATTCGATTAACTGTATTATGTAATAATGGTAAATAGTCCTTATTTAAACACAGAAGTTTGTTGGAACGGATTGCGTTTTTATTTAACAAAAAAAAAATCTGATTTTAGATAGATGTGGGTTCATCACATTTACAATAAAAAAAAAATATTTGGCAGGCAGTTAAAAAAAATCATGTCATATATTTATACATATAAACCAAAAATTATTGCCTAAAAGAAATATAAGGAATTAAAATGACTACGTGCCGAATTAAAATGACTATGTGTAACTATACATTATAATCGTATGAATTCAAAGTATAGGAAGATAGAGTAGAAAAGTTTAAAGCGACAAAAATTCCCTAATTAGAATGTATTCTTTTTCAGCGTTTTAGAGGTTGAATATCATATTTTGTACAACTTTAGCTTTAAAACAAGTACTGAGTTTATAACAATTTATTAATCGATTTCATGGAATTCATATTAAAATAATATTTCGATTCGATTTCAAATGAAGCGTAATCATAAATAATTACTACGAATTTGTGAAAACCCGTCCCTTATTACGTTGTAATGATTTACACCTGCAGCATCAAAAAACACAAAGTGGACAAATGGCGGTGTATGAAAGTAACTTTCCACATCTAGTCGGCTCTCTCAATTATCCCTCCCCCAACCCTACACTCCCCTCCTCTCACCCCCTATCCCCCATTTCTCGCATGCGCGGGCGCAGAGCGTGGTAAATTGCGACCTTCAATATTGTTAATGATAGCTTAATTGCTAGTAATTCCCCGCCGCTAACGGCTACCGGCCAGCCTACGAAAAACCCACCAGGCAACATTTCCAAGCATCCAAGTTCGAAAGGCTATTTAATCAGAGCTCAGTTTATATCGGTTCCCAAAAGGTACGTATGAGAATGCTGTCAGAAGTAAACGGGCCTCCTTGATCCTTGTTTTTATTTAATGTTTAATTATTAAAGAAGCAAATTAAAACGCTACGTTTAAGAATGTGTTTAGTTGTTTTACTTTTAAGAATTAAAACGGCCGGATCCTGTAATTTAGACTGTAATTGTTTTGATTGTTTTACAATTAAAGCAATTTATGGAAGCAATAATAATAACAAACAAATGTTTCATTGTAAAAAATATATTAAGTAGTTTCCAAGGCGGGGGTCAAGATACTCAGTAAATGTTTATTATTTTAGCAATAAATTATTATTTCTCATTAAGTAGCGTACACCGTTAACGGTGTCTTTTTAAAATCAAACCGCAGATTTCGCACATCTAATAAAACTTACTATGAATAAAATTTTGTCTCATCCTAATTTATTTATTTAATTTTATATTAATACTTGATTTAATGTATCATAACAATTTAAAATAATTAAAATAAATCTTATATTAACTTTAAATACTTTTTACTGAATTAAAATTTTATACATATTCATTCAAAATAAACCATTAACATAGCATCGCATTACAACAGTTAAAACGCGCTTTAACCATCAAACCGAAGGATCCGGCACAGTGGAATTAACGACATCAAAGACACCGGCAGCCCTTTGTGAATGCCGACATTGTCTCACATGTAATATTCGTAATTTTTAAATGTGTTAAAAGTTTATTGCCTTTGATTTTTATCAACAATATAATTTTATTACCAACACTGGTGTTAACTTTTATTCTATGTACATTTGATACTTTTACAGTTTTTATGTCAATAGATCGTGATCTTTTTTTTATCTTGATAGATAAAATGTGATTCAATGTTCAAGTATAAGTTTTCGCCGCCTAAAGATAATTTCTTTATCTCTTTCTCAACTTGTTACAACAATTTATTTTGTTAATAACTATAGCGAGACACTCAATGATTTATTTTTTTTGTTTATACTAACTATTTTAATCACACAACAAAATGAAAGAACACATTAACAAAGTTAATATCTTGCTATGTTATTAATACGTACCAATAAGTATGTCAGTGAATATATTTAAAAAAACAAACATAAATATATTTTCATTAACTTGATCAAATCGTTTTGTCAGTGACTTTATTTTGATGACTGATAAAGACTAAATATTTTCAATTTTCACTTTTCTTGTTCCTAACCAGATAGTTATAGTGCCAACAAATGCTACTGAATTAAGTAGACTTAAATTTATATATACGTTGAAAAGTAACAAAAAAATATTAATCAAATAAGTTTATACTTAGCGAAACTAATAAAAAGAAACTACATGAATTCTTTTAAGCGGCTGCGACGGAAGTTTTAGGGTTAAGATAAATTAAGATTGCTTTGATGTTAATGACGTCTTTCAAATCGAATCGCTGTCACGTTTCCGTTACTTTGAAACGTAAGATGTCATAAAGCAATGTTTTCAGTGGTATTTTAATTATGACTATAACATTGTTTTATAACTGATTTTCAAGTAAACACTTTAGATGTTCTATATAAAGGTTACAAATGTTTTTTCTTTGGTACTAATATGAACACAGAATACATGTGTATATAAGATGCCGTCTAGAATAGGATCTTGCTCTTAATTTTACTAAATTTATTCCACAAAAACAGATAAAACAAATGTTAGTTTCCAGACTACAGTTAGTTACTGCATAGATATATTGTATAGTTATTGTATAAAGCCGATCGTTTCCCTAGTTATGTAGGTAAACGGGTCATAAATACATTTAGGTAACGAATGCTATCATCCTATCACTGACCACTGCTGAATGTAGGCCTCCCCAAAAGGGTATCAACAGTCCCAACAATCTGTAAACAAACGTCAAAAACTGAAGACGTCTTGAAAACCTTCTCCAATACATTAAATAACATCAGATAGATATCAGCTCGTTGTCTTACCCCTCGATACGATTGAATTGTTTTTGATATCAGTTTTTGTACTCTGATAGACATCATGACAATATAAAATATTGACCCTCCGCAAGGAATCTTGTAGACGTGAGTAAAGATGTTTATCAGTCGGTAGTTACGGTATTGTCACTTCTCTTGAAGAACTGTACGTTGACCACCACACCTCCTGAATTAACGGAATTAAAAAGTTATGTTCAACCTCTCAGATCGGAATTTTCTCCACTTTGAGCATATCTGCAATAAATAAGTCCTATGCCGTAGTTTTTTTTTTATCTCCCATACCCATGACAGAGAGTTGGTCACGTAGATGGGCTGTAAAGTTGACACGTGCTTTTGAACTTAGGTAGAGGTGTTTCGACTCCGGCTGGTATATCTACGTCAAAGGTGAGTAGTAGTAGTAGTTTCTTGTGCTGTTCTCCATTTATTGAAGACTGAGGGTCAGAGTTTTATCGTATTTTTGATATTTTATGTCTTCTCTTAAATCTTGTCTGATTATTCACTTAACCTTTTCCTTAAGTGCCTGGCGATGAAATTCTGACAGAGTTTCGATAGTGAGCTTTGACTTGGAACATGTCTCTTGAATCGAAAGCTCTTTTTCTGACTTCTTGGATTATTCACTCTTTTTTTTTTTGGTTGTATTGTTTATGTTTTCCGTTATTTAATACATGGTGGATCCGTTCAATAACTCGGGCTATAAACTAACGTCAGCTCTCCTATGGTCTACTGAATCAATTCCATTAAATTCGGTCTTTCTGTATTTACATTTATATTCTGTATGTATTTATCCTATCAGTAAGAGCAAACCAAAATAAAGAAATGGTATGACTATTATAAAACATTAAATAGCACCAATAACTTTAATTCTACAAATTTAGTAATAAACATCTACACAACACTGGCAGAATACACTGTGCACGGACAAAGGCCACATTTTAAACAACCACCCAATATGTAAGCATAGAAATTGATTTATTGGCAATTCAGTAGAAATTCAGTTTTTGATAACTTGCTTTTTGATAATGAAATTAGTATGTTCCTAATTTACATCGATTATTATGTTATAGAAAACATAAGCCCTTCTTGCTTTCAAACCGTTAATAATAATAAAAAAATGTGATGTACCACAACATTAAGCTATTAATAGCGTTATCTAGAATACCAGAAACAAGACTTTTGTACTTACCATAAATGTCTTGGACCGCACAAGTTAAAATATCAACAAAAAGTGTGAGAGACAGAACGTGTTAAGATGCGGTATCTAACTTTACATTACAATTTTTATCACAAGAACTTTATATTTATATATGAAGAGCTTTATGGCTGTTCTATTTCACACTTCCATGCTACTAAAACATCTTGAGTTTCACCGTGGTTATTAAGTTGTAAATGTTTATTTGAGTTTTTTTTTTTTGTATACTTTATTGACACGAGAAAAATTATCCAAATATAGGAATTATATTAGAAGATATACTACGGAAATAAAAGACCTTAACACACCAATACTAACGGTTTAATGCTTTGATGTAATTTATTTTAAGTGGGTATTTAACTAAAATAGTAATTCTATTAAATTATAAAAAGTAATATTAGTTTATACACATTAGTTTGTACACAACCAATAGTGCTCCTATTTTTTAAAGCAATTAAAATATTTAAAGATTGTTCAAAATTAAATATCCGTATGGTACAAAAACAGAAGTCGATACATAATTTTTTTAAATCTTTTAGTTTTTCATTAATTTATTTATAGATTTCAAAAAAGTATAATATTTTTAAGTCCAAAAAAATGACAATTTTAATTTACATTCTACTATTACAAAATTATTGAGTATTTAGCTACTTAACCAGTAGATGGCACCAACTTTAAAAGGTGATTAGATATTAAAAAGTTGTAGTTATTTTGTTGGATATTACGTAAAACTATTGTAAAGTAAATAAAAATAATGTTCGTTGACTATAATATAATATTTTGTTAATTTTTGTGCATTTTTTTTATAATTTATTATACAATAGGTTAAATCAAGAAATATGTATGTAAAGGAAAAAATATTTATTGCTCTTTATTTCAACCCTATAGAAAAGTAAATCGAAATCGGGTGACGTTGAAGTTACTCGTTACTTTATCGCACACGTGCTGAATGCTAAATTTAGACTTATATTAATTTCTTATGGTTGCCATTGTCGATTGGACCAAACGGGAAACACCAGCTTTCAAATAAAAAAAAACATCAAATTCCCATCGCCGAGTCAAAGGTCACTAGGTAAAAATAATAAATACCCAGACTAATTGATACTTTCCGTTTTTAAGGCTTAAATTATTTTATTCGAGGTTACGCCTAGACCATAATGTTTCGATTAACTTCAGAATTGTTCAATATAATAATATATTGTTATAATGTTTAAATTATCAAATGGGTATATTTTGTATTGTAAAATTCATTAACATAGTACAAACTTTGTATGGTCAAATTAAAATCCAAATACATTATCATTATTGTGTTTTAATAAGCTTATTCAAAATTACTTACCAATTACCATCTAAGTCTTCCATAATTCATGATCAGAAGCTAGTGTCATTTGAATACAGTGATGGTAGGTGGCGGTGACAGTGCATGTCACTGTCACTTTGTCACCATTGTACTGGAACGAAAATACTGAGATTTAAGGCTTGTTTTACTTAAAAGTGTTTCATTGTTCGTTCAACTGAACATGTTCTCAAGTAACAAGGTTTTGTAAGTTGACGTTGTTAAGACGATTTTTCTATTAATGCCATTTCTTGAAAGTTTACATTCAAAAAACCATAACGTAAAAGTTATAATGATATGCTGTTATGTGTGATAAAAATAATTTGAAAGTCTGTGTGATTCTCAAGAAATAAGTTTCACTGCTGGTTAGATATCAATATTGTCGGTGGAGAACTAAGAATAATCATAAAGCAATTATTCTAAGCAATATTTAATTCGTAATCTTACAACAAACCCGTACCTGATGCTGGACGTCGTGATACATCATGTTACGCTTGTTTTAGTTTGTACTTACTCTAAATTGTCTTCTTGTCCTTGAAAAATTACAGATTTGGATTTAATTAAGACATGTCTTGGAATTATGTTATAATAAATCAATTACGATACTGCGAGGATAACTGTAGTGGTTCATACTTTGCGTAAATTCAATGTCTACTTATTTCTCACTGATTTGGCGTCGGCAAATGCAGAAAAATTGTAAATTACGAAAATATTGTAAGTTAAATTTTAATTTTATCACTTGGTTTATTAATATTATACCAAAGAATAATATAAAACCATTTAAAAATCAGTCCAAAAGCCTAGCAATTATAGATATAAATTTTGATTTTTTGACTTTATAATTATTTTGTTATTTTTTTATTTAAAATTTTTGGCTTAAAATTTTCAGACATATTATTATTACATTAATTGACTTAGTTTTCAATTCATCATCATCATCATCATTATCAGCCTATCGTTGTCCACTGCTGAGCAAAGGCCTCTTCTCACATGGAGAAGGTTTGAGCATTAATC
>DVQP01003976.1:0-10139 GCA_018231745.1 Danaus eresimus
TAGATCAGTTAATTAATCTTAAACATTAATTAATCTCTATGTCGGCTTCTTAAGGGTTTTATTTCACTTCTTAAGGATCCGAAATTTACATTACCCCAAGGAATCTAACACACGTGGCACAATAATAGATGATAAATATGCTATCAAGAAATTGACAACAATTCTAAGTGGGGTGTAAAATAAAATGTTCGTCCATAAACGTGATACATGCGATATGCACTACAAACTATATCATGGGGAATTGGGGAGGGCTATAAATTTTATAGTTAAGACGGGTTTTATTGTTAACTATTACGCATCCAGAAATTGGATGCTCGCATTGTAAACAACTTGCAAATTAAGTTTTGTGTTTTCGCAAAGAAGGTTCTTCATAAATAATAATTAATGTTGACATTACTTAATCACAAAACTGTAACGTTTTATTGTTTTAATTTTTATTTATTTAAGTTCCTTGAGTTACTATATTATAATATAATAAACAAATATTTTACATTTATAAATACGAAATCAAAACTTCCACAATCGATTTAGTTTTCCGAATCGGAAACTTGTAACACAATCATGGGATAGCATGTATTGACTAGAAATTCTTAGTTTAACTTTAATGTCCAGATAAAATATACCTGTGAGTAAAGTAACATGTAACCGGTGTTGATGATTTATTTAGGCAATAAGTGTCGTGTTAAGCTACGCCATTATCGGCGTGGGTCGACAAGCAATCTATTCGAATGCCGTAATTTATAAGTAGTAGACGATTTTAGTTTAATGAATATTATTTTCGTAAAGATTAATTTCTTTTTTCCAATGTACCAAAATAATAACTGAAGTGGACAACAAGATGATCTTGTAACAATTAATATAATCTATTTATAAATTCATCAATTATTGATGTAAATACGAAAAGATAAGTTCCTTATATTTTATTTATCCTTTTCGAATTGTTCATAAAGTTTAAAAAAAGTGTAAGATAGTATGATTTAATCTAAATAAGTTTATGTTATGTTAATGTAATGTTACTTATACCAAACGATAAATGTAGAAAAGAGAAACGATGTTTATAGCATTTATTAAATAAGCAACGGTGATTGACGTTGCTTAATAAACGGAAAAATTGTCTTGCACGAGTTGTTTTTGTTTACGACGAAGCATAGTCCGGTAAAACTCGTCAGTAAAAAAAAGCATGATACTAAATATTAGTTTCATTAAAATCATACTTTTATAAGAGAAAATGAATAATTATAAATGATATTAAAAGTTTTGATTAAACATTATTTATGACGTGGTCCAAATCAATATTGGCTTAACTCATTTTGATTTCGAATAAAACATTGAAGTTTTAATCCTATCCTTAAAATCGGGATAAATTTCACGAAATTGTTATTAAATTATAAGAAATTCAATTATAAATATATTCAGAAACGTTTCAGATTCAGTTTCATTTGTGGTGTCAACACCATAACTATTATTTCTGCAATAAATTTTAAATAATATTTGTCATTAACTTACACACTCGTTTTTGCATCCTGGCATACCTTTGTAATGAACGGAAATTAATTAAAAACGTCGTCTCTTCGGTTTCCGAGGAAATATGAAGCAAGTATTTATATTGTACAATTGCAGTGGAAAAACAAACCTATCGATGACACTGCAATATTTTTCCGATTAATATTTTCATGACGTTTATAATTAAAGTAGAAAGTCCATGTATAAATTGTTCAAGTCGATCGTTTCTTAAGTTTCGTTTCGTATATTTTATCTTGTTTGTTACGTTTAGTCCTAGGCGGTGTACGATAATAAATAAATAACAAAATAAACACGTAAACTTACTTACTTACTTTCCCATATACTAGCTACCTATTTCACCATATCTCCCCAGCTTTTTTGACAGAATAGCACTTAAGCTTTTAGTGACCACATTTAAAAACAATTCTTAATGATTTTAATAATAATGTTTCTTAATATGTTTTATTTTTTCGATTGAATATTGAGTGAATCTACTGAAGTGATTAAATAAAAATCAATATCACCACAATCAAAAGCAAACTGTTAAATGCAAAAACACTCGCATTTCTGTGTAAATAACTTAAAATTGTTTAATATTAAACGGTGTTTACTGTGCTGTACATCGGGACATTGATTTTAATTCTCCCCACGCGGTGGGGCTTTGAATAAATTAATATTTTAATGTTACGATATACCTTTGAAATTATACAAAACATGAACCAGTTTCATTTTTGTGTGCCAAATATCTTTCTTTCTATATTAAAACTTCGATAACAGTTGCTATATACATCTAAGTAAAACAAGGAAGTTGGAAAACGTCCAAAGATGACCATCTAAAGAAACTTTCAATTAGCCGCAGTCTGATCTCTATCGTATAACCAACCGCAGAGGGCCGGAGATTACTTTTCTAATTACTAAGCTAAAACGAAAAGGTAATCGAGCAAGTGCTATGTAATTTGTCTCGATGATAACCAACCTGTCAGTATCAGACTCGTTCTCTTACTTATTTTGATTTTCTGAAAAAGCGTATAAGTTTCATTATACTTTAAACGGCTAGCTAAAGATTCTTCAAGACTAGCTTAGGATCATTATTTTTGTACTTACAATTAAAGTTCCACTATCTTGGCTTATAGATAAGCTTGGTAATGAAAAGTAGTAACTTCGGAATAAAAACATCAAAATTTTACAAAATAACTTTGTAATATACGCTTACTGTTACGTTTACGTTTTACTAAAATTATAATTTGTTATTCTTACGGTCTTAATGTGAGTGTTTTAAAATAGCGGAAGGAATAAAAGCGAATCAACAATAAGAATAAAACTTATGTTCTGTGTTATTGACTAGCTTAAATATTTTTTGCTCAGATGCTTTCAATAACAATTCTTTCGCAAGTTCTTTTCTCTTCAAACCTTTTTATAAACCCATTTTGTTTTCATCTATAGTCATTTAATATATGAAATATGTTGTACTTACTAGTGTCGTTAGAGATTTTTTGTTTTAAAGGTAATATTTTAAAATATTGTTTCATTATTTTATAGATTTATTATTTTTTTCATTAAAACTTAATACAAAATTTATTTAATAGAATGATATAAATCCCCACTGAAAGATCTCTATGGAATAATTGAGAAAAAGTACTGAAACACTTCGCTTAATTATTTCGTTTTCGTACTTCGTTTACGTAACTTCGAATTAAAGGAGTTGTTTCAATCTTGGCAATGTTCCTGTTCAAAGCGACTTTAGAACTCACTTATGACTGTAAGGGGTAACCTGTAAGGGAACTACACATGCATATTAAAATCGAAACTTCGTGAGGGCCCATTGATTTAATGAACTATTTTGTATTCCCATAGAGATTTTTATTTTGTACTGCATACAAAATCAATAATTTTCCTTAACATTATATCTATATTAAGAAATAAGTCATAAAATCATGTCATACATGCTTAATTTACACCGATATAAAATTTAATAACTTAAATTAATTACACTATCCAACCTTAATTAAATCTGTGTTTGTTTTGGCGTAACCCTAAATTCTTGTACGTTCTGAATTTAAAACACAATTTAATTTCATAGGGCAATAGAGCTGTAACTCTGTCTCGAAAACAAGACGGTACCTTATCTGATTATTTTCCGGATTGGATAGTTCAGTGTATGTTGAAATGGCTCCTTAATTTTTATTCGATTTGGAAAACAGGATGTAGTTCTGTTTCACTTTGTTACTCTATTTTTGATTAATGTTACTTTTACTGCAAATAAGAAAATTTAAATATGTTTATTATCATAATCGGTTTTGTTTCCAACTACAAAACAGAATCGTAATCGTGCTATGAAAATAGCTGTATGTATTCTGGATTACGTTTTCACTTTTAAAAGAAAAGTAGAAAAATCTACCACTCTTATCTTTTTATGTGTAGGACTATATTCTTTTGTTATTATAAAACGCAGTTAATATACAAAAAGCTTAAAATAAATTTAAAAGATATTGCAAAATGTGTACCTAAATAAGAACGGTAGGTTATTAAGAATTTTGAAACAACTGGAATCTATTGTAACAAGTTTCCAGTCAGTAGTTAATTAGCGCTAACCGCAACGCCCTCTGTTGTCTATGTAGTGTTTTCTAGATGTGGTGAAAGGCATAAGCGATAACAGTTTTAATAGCCATAGAAAATATGATAAAAAGATTTTTTTTCAATAAACCATTGCTTAAGAAATAATACTTATGTATGTTTTATATAACATTACTATATTAATTGGAAATGTTTTTATATTACATGAAATCTAAGTCAAATATATAGAACTCTGTAATTGCCCAAATATTATCAAGTTTAGAGTAGGTAACAATTTGAAAAAAAAATTAATATGAAGATTTCTTTTGTATATTAAGGCAAATGAAAGCAATGAGCATCCGACTGGGAGAATGCTACAGCTAACAAACATTTCGCCAAGCAAAGAGTTCACAAGTAAGCAATTTCACTTAAGAAGACAGTTTGATATTTATGACCAACATTTTATATTAGGATCAAATATTTATTATGCAGGAAAGAATATCTTTTATGACAGACCATTTTATCCGAATGATCCTTTAGTATTTTGTAATAAAATCAATAACTTTAATCCTTTTTTTTATTCAATTTATTTTATATCAATATATGTAGTAAGTAAGTTATGTAATATGTTATAATAAAAGGAATATAAACTATTATTGTATTTTTTTATACTTTATTGAAGAATAATGTGGTGGAACCCTTCTTTCATTTAATAAATGCGATTGAAAATCGAATTAGATGTTATTTAAATCATATAAAGTACGTAAGAAGTTCCTAGAAATCCAGATCTATTGATTCTTTGTTGAAATCGAACCTTATCACAAAGAAAATGTAAATTTAATTATATATGTATGTATTACGGAAATGAAAATATGTATAAAAATGCTTATTACCGTGCAATGTATATAATATATGTAGGCAAATAAGTGATGTTTGACATGTACTGTAAACGTAAAGTAAAAAAAATTGCAATTGAGATTAATTGGTAGGTTTATACATTCAGAAATATGACAACTATAATGCCTACCTAATGTACACAAGCCAGATGAGTTCAAAATATTCTATATCTGTTTTTTGTAATCCCGGTTTCATTCCCGCTATTTAATATTTTGTTAATAAGACAAATTTCATAAGAGGAAACAGTGTGATTAAATTAAAATTTTGTAATGATCTTTTAAAATTTTTATCCTTGTATTTTATTGCTAATAACAAGATTTTCATTCTACGATTCACTTTATATTAAATAATATTAGATAAAATAAAAAAATGTGGAATTTTTTTGAATTTCAATTAAATTTGTTGAGATTGTTTTTTATGAAACCGTAAGATTGTAATTCCTTGAAATTCGCTCAGTTGCGATATCATATATTAGTGTTTCTGTACGTTACATTTAAAATACTATCTATAACTTTGTTATACATCATCATCAATAATTTTATTCTTATAAATTTGTATTCAATATAACTACTCAAAATTTCAAATGTGTATGCCCTTTTGTCTGTAATATAAATATATATATATATTGCTAAACGAGTATTGAAATAATGAGCAAATTTAGATAGTTTAAATAAATTTACAATTCGTTTAAAAATTAAACATTAAGGACATTTAGTAAGATTTTTTTTTAACTAAAATAGGGGCATTTAATAAAACTATGATATGTTAAAATATAGATTTTTATGAAATACTTTCCTTTGAATATTTTTACCACTAACGTTGATGTCCCAACTGTTTGAACTTAGAACCTTCAATTTTTAAAATATGTTCACCGGAATCAAGGAAAATTATTCTCGTAAAGTTTCATTATACATTCATTCTGAGAATTGCGACAATAGTTAAATTTACATTTCTAAATTTTTCAAACCTTAATACCAACCATTTATTTGTAAATATTTTTTGTAACGCAGAGTTAAGATACACACAATATAAAAGAAAACATGTAAAAGTTGTATCTTTTGCAAAGAATTTAAAGAAAATAAATGCATACTAAAGTTATTTTATGTTTTTTTTTTGAGATTATTATTTGAATTATTTGTTCTATGTATGTCTCTATATATATCATAAATGCATCATTGAATCGTATAGTTTCACTAGATAACTAATTATATTTATGTATTGCAGTTTGTCTTCTTAGCTTAAAATTATAATTACAAACAATAAATATCTTAGGCATGGTACTGCTACCAACATTTAATATTCAGAACTTTTCTTAATTATAATTACAAATGTCTGACCGAAACTGGTCCTTTGTTCTTTATACGTTTTTAATAATAGTTTATTTTTAGATTACGACTCGTTATGTTTTTATTTCTTATAATATTCTATGTAAATATTAGAATAACCACTATCAAATTTTCACAAGACCCACAAAAATATCGTTTCATTTGCTAATTAAAAAATGATTACACAATCAATTACCTTTTATATCTTATAGTGATCTTTAAACATCATTATGAAACCGTATAAATATAAACCAATATTCTACAGAAAAAATGTTACTAGTTCACATCAACATATTCTTTAAGGTCTAATAGGAAAGGGATTTTGAAGGTACAATTCCAATAAAATACGAATGGGGAGTGTATACGAAGTGTAGGCACATTCGAAGTGGGCCAGCGCCTTTCTAGTCGAATTTAGGTAAATTCCGATTTTGCGACATGAGCAAATTTGTAATAGAACCTTTTGTAAAACGGTTCTGGAATTGACGGTGAAAAGCTACTAGATGTTTAACGGTACACGGGAATGTTGTTTCAGAAATTAGAATTGCTTTGTGACTTTTCTGAACCAATGATTAGAAATGGAAATACTGAACCTCTTGGTTGTTAGTTTATCGTATCAAGAAAAATATATAATAGTGGTTGCTCTAGTTTTTTAATTTCTTCGTAATCAGATTTTAATAACTACATCTTAATTTGAGATAACAATAAATAATACATACATTATATTTTTAAAAAATAATGATATTCGATTTCTTTCAACACCGTAATAAAAAATTAGCATGAGAGTTAGGGTGTCATTAATGATGTAACATACAAATTTATATATATATTTGCACATTAATTTGTTATTTAACCAATAAAAATTACACGAAATTGCAACAATATGTGCTATGAATCTATATATCACTAAACCAACAGTAAGTAAGAATTAATGTTTTTGTAGCAAAAGCTAAAAGATACATCTCAAGTAGGAAGATTAATCCCAAAACTAAGTAAATTATTTTCAAAACACTTTTACAAAGACTAAATAAATTTAGACATTTATAATGTACTATATATGCCTGTGATAGCTGGGATGGCTCACTGAATGTGATTTAAACAATATATACCTATAAATAGACCTGCGTCAAACTCTGCAGTGTGTAAACTTATAAAAACAAGTCAAGCCAGTGAGTCAAGTCAGACAAATAATAGCTTGTCTCTCGTGAACACAGATATAAACAAAAATGAATACGCAAAGAGTAAAAAACAAAAAAATTAAAAATTAAATAGAAAAAAAACAATTAAATTAAAAACAATCTAAAAAAACAAAACAAATTTAATTTTAAAACAATTCTAATTTTAATATAGAAGTTGATTGGCTATTATTTTAATTTTATTTTCTACTGATTGCACATATAAAATCCCGTTTCAGTGACCATATTACCAGACTGCAAGACAAAAATGACAACTAAGCAATCATTGGAAGACGAAAAGCAAAATAAAATTAATGTTAGTGGTAGATGACAAAAAAAGTACAATTGCACATACTTTTATTTTATTTTTTCATCATTATCGTTCCAGAGAAATAGTAAAAATTTTTGCTAGTGTTGAATCACAAAATAATCAAAGTAAATTAGTTGCATTAAATATTAAAGTCGATTTCACCAACGTGATTTTTTCATCTTTCACCATCGCAGTACCTGAATACTTTTTCTATTTAACTACAGTAAAATAAGCACATTTGTAATAGAGGAGGTACTGTGTGTAAAATATAGTACTTTCACTTTTACTGATATATCGAAGCTTCTTAAATTCTAAAGTAAGTAAGGGTCTACAAATTGCAGGTAGTTTACTATTACTTACGTGCTTTGGCTTATAAAGATTCGAGTTTATATACATATATAAACTAAAAAATATTTTTGGATTTCGTTTTTATAAAATATATTAAATATAATGACATTATTTTTACTACACCCACCTCAAAATTAAACCTACAACTATTGGAAAATACAAACGAAATATAGAAATAATAAAAGTAATTAATTTGATATCATATTTATAAGCCTTTGAAGTGTTAGAAACAAAATTTTTTATAATAATAATAATAATTAAAATCAGTCAGTTTGGGAAAGAGTATTTTGATAGGTTTAAGCCATATGTATATTTAGGTGTCACTTGGAAGGCGATTTTTATTTCATGTCATACATTTTAGTAAAAAACTTTTGTTACGAAAAAGATACATTTTGAAAGAGTACTCATCAGAAAATTCGAAACTCGGAAACTGTCGAAAGAAACCACAAACGTTAACATTATTTCTGCATACGTTTTTGTACTTATTATTTTCACAAAAACCACTTAACCAATTTAGGTAAAAGTTATACGGAATCACTTTAAAATAATCTACAAAAACCAAAAATATACATTATTTATTTCAAAGATCAGTCGTGTAACTATTATACAAAAACAAGCAATTGAATAGACAACCTTATTTGTTTATTATTACATTACATTATTTAATAGGTTTACACGTTCTAAGACCGACCAGTCATAGTTACATCCTTATTTTTATAGGCACAATAATAAATTGTTACGAAGTAATATAATCTTAAAAAACCAATGAGAACCATTTAAGATTGCAGTTTTATTGCTTTTGTTTTAAATTCTTAAAGGGATATAGTAATGGATTTAACGGAACGATACCATGACTAGACAATATGCAAATTATAGCTGCAAGAACCATGGACTCTGTCTCTATTAAAATAAGGATTTAACCGGTCTCGTTAAGGCGGCGATAAAAATCCCTTGAAGGCCATTATTGTAAGTGAAGATATAAAAGTTCATGACAATAATTTATGATGGTTTCAACTTTCCATCTTAATGAGATTAAAATATTAATATATTTAAAATTATTTGAGCTTAATAAGAAACCGAGCTTTTACTGTTTCAGTAATAAAAACAATCTTCATGAATTGTAATATAATGTGAATGCTTGTAATATTCAAGTATAGTAATATTAAGACTCGTTAAGTGAAATGGATATTGTTTTAAACACATAACGAACAAACGTTATAACCTTGCCTTTATTGACAATGTTTAATATTTAACAGAATGAAATAACAAGAGAGTTATATTTAACACAGTCGCAAAGGGATATTATTTTGACAGGCTTGTGTATTTGTAATTACCTTGTTCACTGCGCTTTGATGTATACTGCTAGTGTGTAGAATAGTTCGTAAACTGAATAGTCTTTGTTTTGCTGTTTATAATTCTATACTCTGTTTTGTGGGTTTCATATTCTTAATATAAAAAATACCAAGTTTTTGTCGTCTAATGTGATTCAGATATAAAAATCGATGATTGTTATGATTTTCAACGGGTTATCTTAGAATTTAAAGTTTTCTGCTACTTCTTTAGAGAGGACATAAAATACTTGATAAAAAGGTTTACTATATTTTATAACTGATCTTTTGGGCGAGAAACAAAAATATTCATAGGGCTGATAAAGTATTCATAAGATTTCATAGTGTTATTGATGACAGTAAGTCTGATATTGTAAACGTCCCTATTGACTACAAAACTAATACAAAAACAAGTACTAGCAATACTAGCTGAACAAATACAACATATGTTCCTGTTGCATCTATATTTCAAGGGCAGAGTGGTCATTATTTTTTATACCATTTCTCCTAATTTGTTTCTTAGTTTTTTAAATAATAAAATTTATATATAACAGATTATGTTTATTTTCTGTTCTTTTCCCTTTTTTCCTTTTAAAAAAATATAAAAATATACACCTATATCAATTTAATGAAAAATGTGCAATGAATATTAACTGTCATAATAGTCAAATAATATTGTTTTAGGTTATAGTGTCGCGGAAAT
>DVQP01003977.1:0-10138 GCA_018231745.1 Danaus eresimus
AAGGCCTCTTCTGACATGGAGAAGGTTTGAGCATTAATCACCACGCTTGCTCAAGACGGGTTGGCGGTTTGAAACTTGTAATTTGATTTTATAAGTCCAGGTTTCCTCACGATGTTTTCTTTCGCCGTCTGTCAGTGGTGTCTAAATACTCTTACAAAGCACATATGACTATATACTTGCCTTAATTATAATCTAACCTAATAAAAAACCTTTTCTTCACTGAGTTCTATAATTCCAGGTGTTCAAGAGAATGCAGCGGCTCGCGGTATAGAAGTTCATGCTCTGTCGTCCGCGGTGAAGCCGGTGTGTGGATGGGGTGCCAGGGACGGTATCCAGGTGGCGAGGGAGGCCTGCGGGGGACATGGCTACCTCACAGGTGAAGCCTCCTCACACTGGGTCATGATTAAAATGTATAGCTGGCTACACCTGGACTTCCCGAAGAATTATTACTCTTTATTATTTACTAGCATTGACTTAGTACTCTTAGTGCCTGGTTATTATGTCAGCCATCCGCCATTGAAGCTCACGCCATAACAGGTTATTTGCTCCGTAGACTAGACAGAACAGACATTCACAAAGATTATAATAACATCTGCATTTAAATGTATAAATGAATGTTTAAAAAATTAAATAATAACACAAACTTTTATAGCTGAATTAAAAAATAGATAGTAATTTACAATCACAAAGAAATTATATTACAACGGTAGAAGGTCAAACAATCATACATAGTTACACATATACATACAACCCAAGCTAATAAAAGTTTGTTAAAATATATTATAAACATAAAATACTTTAGTTCCATACATGCTAAAAACGGAAATACCATTTTTCAACCGATATATTATTTAATATTTGTCAATATACTTTCCAAAGCTGCCGGGATCGGTGACCTCCGTAATGATAACGACGCCAACTGCACCTATGAAGGTGAGAACAGCCTGCTGCTGCAGCAGGCCAGTAACTGGCTGCTGGCCGTGTGGCCGAGGAGGTCGGAAATAACTCCTGAAGACACTCCTCTCGGGACGTTGGAGTTCTTGGAGAATGTTGACGAGGTGTTACAGAAGACTTGTCCCTGGGACGGAGATGACCTGGTAGATCCGTACAGTACGTCTAATATTTAACATCGAATAAGCATTTTATATGTTTATTGTATTTAAGAATAAACTGAAACATTATTTAAGAAGATAAATGTTAGGTTTGTGTACTCATACACTGAGTGACTCGTTTAATGGCCAGCGCTTTAACATGTGTTTTAAGGCAGCTTTAAGACTAGGAAGATATAAACTTCATAACAGCGCCATCTATGGATTGTGTCATGTGACTACATACAAAATTTAACTATTATGCCAAGATAAATCAATTCAATGTTACACTTATTTGGGGATAAACTGTAGGCTATTCTGATGTCTCCTCCTCCTCCTTGAAATGTTTCACCATAACCAAATCAGACGCTTTTATGAGAAAGAGCAGCAAGACATACACACCCGTTTTTAATATGACTAAGTATTATTTTTAATGTAATTTTCTGTACACAAATAACTTTAATTTGTAGATCTGACTGTGATGTTCAAGTGGTTGACGGCGTACTTACTGAAAACAACGTACGAGAAGGTGAGCCAGCTGAAACGGAACGGGAAAGACAACTGGGGCAGTAAGAACGACTCGCAGGCCTACTACGCTGTTCCGTTGTCGGTCGTTTACGGAGAGGTTGTAGAAACATTTGTATAAAACATCACTGTCATTTTAAAATATATTTTGACATGTCTTACATTAAAATTAATTAAAATGTTCAAACCCCGCTCGGGTCTATGAGTTTTTCATTTACCATTTTCTCATTTTTAATATTCGCTAATGTTAGGAACATTTTATTAATTAATAATTCTCGTTCCTTTTCCTTTCAGAACTATATTGTCAACCATTTCTACAAAACCGCGAACTCATTCGGAGATGCCAAGTGCCGACAGGTGTTGCTCGACCTGATGGCCCTGTTCGCCGCTCACAGCCTGGAGAAACACATGGCGACGCTGTTCATAGTAAGCTCCGTCAGACATAAGTTGGGAACTTACGACGGGAGATGAACCAATTAAATTAAACTAAGATTTTCTGATGTACTACGCTTTGTGTATTGTGTTAAGAACTTCGTGCTGCCGACGGTTACGGTTCGGGAGTATGGAGTTTTCTTAAGCATTATTAAGATATAATGATGAATTCCTGTACATCATGACGTGCTGTGTCCCGGACACACGAGTCTCATTACAAATGATATTCAGTCCATCATATACGCTAGTGTGGGCAGGTAACAAAACCAGCTGACTGACTTTCTCATTTGATTTCGTTGCTGCAAAGTAACCGAATCGTCGGGAGTATGAAGTTACAATAATAAAATAACAAGAAGTAACATGAATAATATTAGTTTCACTTTAATGTATGGAATAACAAACCTGTCACCCAGGGAGGATACTTCTCATCACGCCAGGGTGTGGACCTCCGTGCTGGTGTCCTCCGTCTGTGTAAGGAGCTGTCTTCTCAAGCCGTGTCCCTGGCGGACTCCCTCGCTCCTCCGGACTTCTGTCTCAATTCTGTACTTGGAAATTCTGATGGACAGGTTGGTCACAGTTCGGATGTCACTTCTAAAATTGTATTTGTAGACCATTTTTTTATTCTGTTTGATAAAAAAATGTTTTGAAAACTTAAAGTTAAATGAACAATTAAGTGTTACTTTTATACTTTGAATATATTAATGAGATTTATATTACAAACATCTGATGTGTATTAAGTAAATATAGCTTTGACAGCATCTACACATAGAAAATTAAATGAAGAAGAACAAATTGTTCTGTGACATGAAGCTCATAATTTCTATGTAAATAAATATGTATGTATAACTTTGTTTCAGGTATACAAGCATCTACAGGACAGTGTGATGTCCTATCCGGGAGCAATGAGCCGTCCGCACTGGTGGAGAGATGTGGTGTTCTGGGAATCCTATGTGCAATCAAAATTATAAAATATATATATGTATAAGTGATTTACTTCAAAATACAATACAAAGCTCAATATTTTATATAATGTACCAATTACATTCCTATGTTTTTGTTGTCACGGACTTTAGGGAAAAGTTTATATACAGGGCTTATATAGATTAAGTTATACATTATATACAACTTTTATACACATTTTATTGAGATACTTTGGTGTAGGTTTTATGAATAAAAGTGACGCTTATTTATCTAGTTGAAATGTTATCGGTTATGAAAGTGTTATAATATATTGTTATACTACAAGAATTATTTTTGACGCTGTTGAAATAGTTGAATCGAGACCTCAATTTTTATGGTGATTGTGGGAATATTTATTAAATATATATTTTTATGTTGTTTTTATTTGTATACCCGAGTCCCTTGTTTGAACTTTAGAGATCTTCAATATAATTAAAGCAAAATTTATTATTAAAGAATTCAATTTGAACCGGTAATTGCTTTGCATACGGAACACCAACTGTCAATCAATCAGAGGCTAAGCAGACGGTGGCATACTATTTTTATTTCATTTAACAATGGCCGGTTCCACCGTTAAGATGTTTTTGTTGGCTACCTTACTAATAGTGTAAGTAGTATATAATTCATATATTTGTCGTACTTACATAAAATTAAATACCTCTCATTCTTTAGAACAAGGGCGGACACTAGTCATATCACAAAAAACATAGAGATTAGTAAGGACTTGCAAGATCTCCTCACGGACTTGATAAACTATTTGGTAAGAAGAGATGACGTCACCTGCCTCACAGTTGTATGTGATCCCGTGTATCTAAACGTCTTCGAAGGTGCTTTGTTTAAACGTATATTCACAGCTCCGAATATTATGGTACATATAAAATCCATGAACATTTTCTCATCTGAAACGTTGAATACTCGGCTCAGTGTTGTTTTTAGATAGTTGTTGAGGAGCATGAAGACTTGTTATCTCCGAACTTCAATACACTTGAATCTTTACGACAGGCGCGGAATGATGGCTGCAATGCCTACCTCATCATCCTGGCTAATGGACTCCAAGTGACAAGATTGTTAAGATTCGGTTATAAGTATGTATATGTTTTAAAGCGAAACTTTTTGAACAGACCAGTTTATCTTATATTTTCTTCTAGATACCGTCTTCTTGATACCAGAGCAAAGTATATTATGCTGCATGATTTAAGACTCTTTCATAGCGCCAATCATTATCTCTGGAAGAGTATTGTGAACGTTATATTTCTAAAATATCATAGCAAAATGATAGGTGATGTAAAAAGCAAGGCGTGGTTTGATCTCTCCACAGTTCCGTTTCCCAATCTCATCAAAGAAATATTCATACCACGACGTGTCGACATTTGGAGACTGAATAAATTTCATTACGGCCGAGACCTATTCGCCGATAAAACTGGCAATCTCTATGGCGAAGTACTCAATGTGGTCTACATTGATCACGTGCCTTCAGTAGTTGTTACCAAGTCAAATACTACAAATAAAGTAGGAGGTGTTGAGATAGAGGTATGAAATAAAATATAAAACGTTTGTTATTCATAAAAGCTTCATGCGTCATGTTTAATTTTAGATTCTCAACACTTTAGCTCAGAAAATGCATTTTAAACCAAAGTTATATGAACCAATCAATGCCGAATCCCAGAAATGGGGTCACAAACAAGATAATGGATCATTTTCTGGTCTCCTCGGTGAAATGGTTAACAGCAGAGCTGACGTTGCCCTTGGAAATTTGCAGTATACCCCATACCATCTTGAAATGACTGATTTGAGCATACCATACACGTCTCAATGCTGGACATTTCTTACTCCAGAAGCCTTAACTGATAATTCTTGGAAAACCTTGATTTTGCCGTTTAAGTATGTTAGAGAATTGTATTACGTTATTTTTTGTAATATATCTTCTTGTAAAATGTTAATTTAAAATAAAAATTCGTATCTACCGAGATATAATTTTTAAAATATCAATTTAATGAAGATACTGAATAATTTAAGAATGTATTTATTTTTTCTTTTAGACTGAACATGTGGATCGCAGTTTTATTGGTTTTACTTGTAACGGGTTCTATATTTTATGGTCTCGCTATATACTACATGAACCTTTTAAATTATAAAGGTGTTTCTGAAGGTTTCGAAGCCAACGTCCGCAAAATGTCATGTATGTTAAACATCTTTAAACTTGCCAATTTAATTTTCATCGAAGCTGATTTTATGACGTTTTTAGGTGCAAATATCAGACACATTTAGTACTACTACAGTTCATTAACCCTTAACAAATATTTGTTTTGCAGATACAAAACCTGTTGGGCTTTATTTGTTCGGTGAAATATCAAATAGTATCCTATATACATACGGAATGTTGGTTGTCGTATCTTTACCGAAGTTACCAACGGGCTGGTCCATTCGTTTACTTACTGGATGGTACTGGCTGTATTGCATCTTGTTAGTCGTGTCATATAGAGCTAGTATGACCGCCATTTTAGCTAATCCAACACCCAGGGTCACTATAGATACATTACAAGAATTGGTAGACAGCAAAATAGCATGCGGCGGTTGGGGAAGTGAAACAAAGAAATTTTTTCTAGAATCTCTAGATGAAATGGGCCAGAAAATCGGTGAAACGTTCGAAAATGTCGATGACCCCGAACAAGCTACGAACAAAATAGCTCAAGGCATCTTTGCTTATTACGACAGCGAGAATTTTCTAAAATACTTAACCGTTAAACGGAAGAACATGGTATTGATGACGTCACCTAAAAACAACACAAGAGAAAGAAATCTTCATATAATGAAGGATTGCGTTGTTAACATACCGATATCGATCGGTTTCCACAAGAACTCACCGCTGAAGCCGCTGGCAGATGTTTACTTGAGACGAATAGTAGAGGTCGGACTTGTTGAAAAATGGCTAAATGACGCCATGTATAAGATAAGGACGCGGGAAAAAAATGAAGAGGAAGTTAAGGCTTTGATCAATTTAAAGAAGCTTTACTGTGCTTTCATGGCTCTGAGTATAGGATATGCATTAAGTTCAATATGCCTCTTTTTCGAGTTCATGTATTGGCATTTTGTTGTCAAAAAAGATCCAGGGTTCGACAAATACGCAATGGACGAATATTACACGAATAAGAATAAAAAGAAGTAATACTAATTTAAATATTTAATATCAATACATTTTGGGTAATAATAATGTATTCAGTCCACTTGTAATTAAATTTTAAGCACAATCAATGAGATAAACATATTCTAAAAACTAAGTAATTCTTCATTGTAGTTATATTTCTAAGATTAATAAAATTCACATAGACTGAATATATCAGTTAGTAATTCTATTTGACCTTTATAATAAATTGGACTAACAAAATTACATTTTAATATTTAAAAGACTGTTATATTGAATAGTCCAACAAGTTATTCATATTATTATTCAAATAAATATCAAGTGACTTATTCTTAATGGAAATCAATTCTCTTAACCATAACAATTTAGTCTCAACACCACTTAAGTTCAAATAGAGTTATTGGTTATATATATGAGGCTAATTATATATCTTGTGTCAATTAACGTGATTTGTTATAATATTTTAAGGCACAATCAGTTAATGAATATCAAATATTGTGTTATTAATAATTACTTTGCCTTTCACATTTCTTTGAATATTTAACATTATATATATCATGTCCATTAATCATTACGACCAATTCACCCATGATGAATCAGAAATGCAATACAAATATAAATATCTGACACAAAATTCATGATTTTATTTATATCACAAAATTAAAATGAAATTATTCTATAATGGAGAAATAAAATCTATTTGGTAATACATGACTAACTACATGTTTTTTGTTCCGCATTATAAATTGGAGGTTTCACACCTTCAGGGGCATTTTCTAAAATCCATGGATGCTTCAGAACTTCGGCCAAAGGTAATCTCTGCTCCGGATTGGTAACAAGCAGTTTACTCATCAAATCCTTGGCTTTCTCTGATATAAATTCTGGATATTTAATTATAACATATCTTATCTTTCTATAAGTTTGATGGGAATCCTTGGCATCAAATGGAGGCAACCCTACAAGCAATTCATAACATAGCACCCCGAGACTCCAAATATCAACTGCATAGCTGTGAGGCTTGCCTTCAATCATCTCTGGAGATAAATAATCTAGAGTTCCACAAAGAGTCATACGTCTTGAAGATGGGGAATGAACAGACCAACCAAAGTCAGCAATCTTTAATTCGAAATTATGACCAATCAATAAATTTTCAGGCTTAATATCGCGATGGATAACTTTTTTGGAATGACAATAGATTAACGCCTTTGTAAGATCCCGCACATATATAGCTGCAGTTTTTTCATCAAAACGCCCGCGTTCCTTCAACAACTTATACAGTGCACCGTGTTTTGCGAACTCCAGAATTAAATATATACGTTTTTCATCGTGAAAATATCCGTACATGCGCAAAATGTTGGGATGTCTCAGTCTACACTGTATTTCGACTTCACGTCTCACTTGATGCTCAATATCAGATTCTAAAATCTGACTTTTGAAGAGTACCTTCAATGCCACAACGTAATGCGATTCCTTCTCTCTTGCTAGATATACATTTCCAAATTTTCCTTTACCGAGAGGTCGTCCCAGGTCGAAATCAGTAAGGGCCCATTGCTTTTTCTTATCATCTCTCCCTTTGAGTTCAGGTTTACCGTTCTGTTCTTTGTCACTAGCTTTATTGTTAGTATGAAGAGGTCGACTTACAGGTAGAGTTGGCACTTTGAAGCTATCAGCTGCGATTTTTTGTCCACTAGAGGAACAAATGCATGCGGATCTGCCAGCAGTCGGACGCCTATTTTCCTTACAATCACATTTTTGTGCACTCATCATTATAAATAATATTTATGAAAGTATTCTTCCTTATCACTAAATATTAGACGTTTTTATTTTGATACTGCATATAAAATTCAAACATTTGAATAACGTTTTTAACCTTGACAAGTTGCAAATTCACAGAATATAATGAAAATTTCATTTGAGTCTTGACTGACCAAAAATACAACATTGCCGATACGAAATAATCATAAAGATTTAGGTGTACAAGTTTACAGAAAAAAAGAAAAATAACTCAGAATTTAATATAGATATTTTTAAATGTATATTATTAAGATATAATACTGTAAACTAATTCACTCATAAAAATATTTCCTTGGAATTTATAAGCTCTTAGGTGTCATTTACATACTCCTTTACACACTTCTAATGATTTTATAATAATATTCCTTTAAAAAATATAACCTCTATTTTTATTAGAACTTTATTTATGACAACATATTTATACATTACCAGCTATTTAGATATAGTTGTCATATTGTGAAATGTCAATTGTCATATGTTCAAGTTTACTATGTCGAGAGTGGAGAATAATTTAAATAAAAATTGAAAAATTTTCTTATCAAATTATTTATTAATCCATGAATTATTTTAATAAGTTATCAGAATTTTAATAATTTAGTCCGTGCGAAGGTAATAAACTTATAGAATAAGTTTGCTTTATTTAAAATAGTATTGAGTTATTTTACAATATTGGCAAAATTTTTACAAGCCTATGGCCTATAAAGACCAAAAATTTTGTTGTTTATATCAAAACAAGTTCAGAACTTGTACAGTATATTCTTGCAGTAAAGCCTCCTCTGTCTTCTTTAACTCACAAGTTATAAATTCCATGAGGTTATCTGATGAGACACTCAGTACAGTTCATGATGTCTTTAGCTTTTATATTGATGATGTTGAACTTATAAATCATAATAACAGACATACAGAAATTGTCGTTTATGTTATTTATCATTAAATTGGTCATCATACAGTTGGAAATATTATGCTTTAAGAGAAGATATGCGATTTGTCAGAACTTGACATATTTTTCACTTGCAACTTTATAATGTGTCTCATTATTTTGTCAATCTTCTTGATAGATAGGAATATTTTTATATGTCTGTACCATCTTATTTTATTTCTGTTCTATAATAGTTATAATTTTTATAAAAACCTTTTGATTGTTATCATTTCTAATATTTTAACTTAAAAATATTTCAGCTCCCTACAGCAGTGAAGGATGTCTGATGATGCAGAGCAACAGGCGGAGGAGATCGAGGTGCTGAAATCAATTTATGAAGGTGATGAAAATTTCAAGCAAGTTGATTCAAAAACATACCAATATAAGGTAACAATTATATTACATTTGAATTTATTAATATATTAATATATATTTTTTATTTTCTATTATGCATATTTTATTATTTTGCTTCTTGCTTTTGATTACTTTGCAGCAACCATAATCACAGACATGTAGTTTTAAATAGTAAAATATTTGTAGTAAATAAAAAATATTAGTTTTACTTTAATGAATGCCCTTAGACATCCTAGATATCATTATTTAATTATTTTTTTCTTGGAATTGTATTTTCTGTTTGGTTCCAGTACATAGATGGAGAAAAAACATTTATATTAGAAATAATATGGGGACCCACATATCCCACTGAGAAACCTAGTTTTAATTTAGACATTTTCTACAATCAAAATCTGTAAGTAATACTAAAAATTAATTTGCTTATAATATTTTGAATGTGTAAACTATGCTTCAGCTCAGCCTATATTTTACAGATTACCGTCGGTCAAGGAGAATATACTTTCAATAGTTAATGCGGAGGCGGACCAGTGGGTTGGATGTGCGATGACATATACTATATTTGAAGGCCTGAAAGAGAAAGCTAAAGAAATTCTAGAAGCACAAACAGAAGAAGCAGTCATAGCCAGAGTTGAGAAGATTACAATCGCGGATCAGGTATTGAATTTGCTTTACAAAAAAAAGCAGTGTGTTTTGTTATTTGTACATAGATGTTATAATTGTGTGTGAGACTTAAAATGTTTTAGTTTTTGTTGGCTTTTTGACTGGTCAGATATTTACAAGTGCAAGTTATATAAATTTTGAATCATCATGAAAGTGATGTTTGCTTAATAGAAACTAATATTATATTTGTTTTTTACAAAACTGTAATAAGAAATTATTATTGCTATTTTGTTTTATTAATTCTTCGTGACTTAATGTGTGACT
>DVQP01003978.1:0-10138 GCA_018231745.1 Danaus eresimus
TGTTGGTGTGTGTTTGATTGCAACTTGTAGATCAAGCTATATACACACTTTAGTATTATATCCAAAGTGTAGTTTACTGTAAAAAAATATTTTTGTAAAAATCTTCAGGACTATTGACAGATTATTTATCAAATGTATTTATACTTTTCTTAAAACAAAGTTTCATTTAGGTGATAAAATGAATAACCATTATCAACGTCTTAATTTTCCATTAAAAGATTATTTCCCGTTTTATCCGAGCTATTAAAATGCTCCAAAGCTTTTTGACCTCTGGTTTATCTCAGCCGCTTTAGGATTTATACATCTTTTTTGTTTTAAAAAATGTATTTTTATTATAAAGTTGGTTTTGCATTCGTATGCAGACGTCGTATGTGAATCCGTCTGGTAGATATTCTTTTATGAGTTGCTATCAAATTGTATGCGTATAAGGTTTTTTGTCATCGCTGGTAATTCTTCATTTCTTTCAGGGTAGGGTCCCATCCCAACACCGATCACTTGTATCCTGTATTTTTGATAACCGTTCGAACTTTTCACAGGATCATACGGGCTTTATGAATTTTTATGAGGGTGTGACTTCCTTGCGCTTGTTCATTTTCATATTTATATATCTCTGGACTGCGGAGGAATACACCAAAGGCGATTCTCCGTTCGGGCGATTCGTTTTTCTTTATCTTTGATCACAAAGTCCCACAGTATGGATGCCTTGATCAAAACGTAAAGTTAAAGCGGCTACAATTTTTTTCATGTTCGTATAAGGCCTGCATTAATGTGAATCACTATAGTTACGAATTTTAAATGGATGTTTTACATTTTAATGCAAAATGTTCAGTTGCGTTAACTTTCATCAACTGTTTTCACAATCGAGTTCCAACAATAACATTTGTGGAATGGAACGAACTGTAATTAGCTTGTTTTGTCTTCTTATTGTTTTATTTATAACTCAATGTTATTAATATATATATTTTTGTAAATAAATATATTAACAAGGACTATGAATCATGGATAGTCTCTCTGAGCTTTAGTCCCTTGATCATATTATATGATCTTGAAAATCTTGTACATGTGATAAATGAAATGTAATTTTTATTTCTATTTCTGTTTCTGTGTCTGTTTTTCTTTTCCCAAATAATAATATTTAATGTATAATGCACATCATATTCAAAGGTTCATGGATCATCTTACATTAAGAAAGTCTAAATAAAAACTCAAGCACATTTTCTCAGCAACAAAAATAATGTTATAAAAGTTTTTCTTAATTTCTATGTTGGTTTTTGGTACATATTTTCCGTTCAACAAATAATTGTAATTAATAATTTTACACAAGATTGTACTTACAACAAAATATATGATAACAGCATCCTTTTCAAAATCCTTTCTTTGCCCCTTATAGTAGCGCTCTGTCGCCCCTAATGTTGCCCATTCCAACAGCAAAATTATCCATTAGAGTACTGTATTGAAGTTATGAATTACTTTCACTTTAAAATGACCCTTTATTTTTTACATTAGCCGTTCGGACGACAAAATACACAATGCAACGGTGACCATTTCTATATGGTCTTCAGTTGAACTCTATTTAATATGATCCGCAGCTCAACTTCAAATGGCCGAGATGTCTACACCTTATACAAACAAATCAAATACGTTGAATTTTTTTGACACATTCGTTTTAAGTTTAAGAAATTTCTGCTGAAACAAAATCAATTCTATTGCTTTTGTCATACAGTTTATTATTGTTTAGGGAGTGCTAACTTTGCATCGGTATATTTTTTTTTACAAAGGTGACAAATGCCAAACTGAGTTACTGGGTATGATTTGATCTTCGAGTAATTTTATAAAAAGCCATTCACGTAGGACCATAACGTCGTGAATTTTACGTTTAGTTATGTCGGAATGCAATGTTTTTTCCCTATTGGAAAGGATTATTGATTTACGAATTAATTATGAGTGGCCATTTCTAAATTTAGATTACATATAAGGAAAGAAATAAAATTTTATTACTCTCAGAAGTGCTTGAAGACGTCGAAGCGAAATACTATTATAAAGTATAATATTGAAAATTTTACAAACAGCCAAAGACGAGATCGACGCTTGAAAGGACAGATTTTTTTAAAGATCTCATTTAAGAAACCCAAAAGCTTTATTGCCTTTTGCTTAAGCTTTTGGTTAATATATAATAATTTTTCAATTTTCTGCCACAAACGAAGCCTCAAGCGATACCTTACTTCTATTTGTGCTCGTAATAGCTATGAAAATAATAGGCGACGTCTAATTGATATTTTGACAAGCATTGATTGATTTTTACTAGTAATTAACAAGCTTAGGCATAGTTTACATGACAGAAAATATATAAAATAAACTTCTAACAGACGTTGTTATAGAATTTTTTAATCAAAAATCATTTTCAGCAATAGATTTTTAACAAAATAAAAATCTATTTAAATTTATATAAAATTTTATATATTTAACTATAACTTGCATTTAAATTATATGAGGTGATTCTTAAATTATTTCTAAAATAAACTAAAATGAAACATCATGTGTACCAGCTTTACTTTTTATACGAAGCAATAAGATTTATTAATGAGTATTGCCTTAAAAATGTTGATTGATAACACGTCAAACAAAAAGAATTAAACACATTTTTACTGAAAACATTAAGTAATGACAATAAATATATACAAAAAAAAATTGTCTCTCTTTGTCTTTAAAATAATATGTAATTTTGTTTGTTAAGACTTTTTTTCTATCAAATTCTTGTAGCTTCAAGAGTATTTGTTGCGTCGGTATATTATTTCTTAGAACGGATTTAATATATGTTTTATATGAGTGGAATTATATGTAGCATGAATAGTTATTACGTATAATATGTCAGTGTTATTTAAAACAGGAGAGTCGATCGTGGCTATGCATACAACGCGGACGGCGTAAGCGAAAAGAGACAGCGACTGAAATCACATTATAGATAATTTGAATTAAATAAATATATATTTAATATTATTTAACATAACATATATACATATATGTGTTTTTGATAATTTCGTTTCATTGATCTTTCTTTGTAGATGAAAAAAATAATTTATTTGTGACTGATCTTTTATTAAAATCAAAAATATTTTCATTAATATGAATTTATATTTAAATTAAGACGTTTATAATATAACATATTCGTTTTCTTAGTCGCTATGAGTGTATGAGCTCTGTTTTCAAATCGTCTGTTTTTGTTAGAGTTAATACTTACTCAAATATTATTTTGTGTAATAATATGTAACTATTTATACAAAATAATGTACTGGTCTCAATTAAGAAAATATAAGACATTTATTTCTAAAAAATGAATATACATATCAATTCTTTTGACTTGTGAACATGTGTGATGCTTGAAATTACCATCATGGTATTATGACCTATTCACATTAAGGGGACTCTGACCCCTTTTAGATGAATATTAGGGATTTGTTTGCACATTGTTTGTATACCCTGTAATTTGGAATGTCCCGAAAATAGCATCACATTAACATTGTTAATCCAACCATAGGAATCTCAAAATGATTAAAATGTACAAATTCGTGTTACACAGTTTAAATTGAATTGTTACAATACATTAATCTGTGTACAAATATGAACAGAGTCAAGTGCGTGTACATTTTTTAATAATGCTATAGTGAGTCATACCTTTCGGAGATTTTTGTAATAGTTACGATAATAAGTAAGGTAATATTATAAAAAGCGTCTTCTTTTGGTTATTGTACTGTGAATTGGTTGCCGTGTTAAGTGAGACCACTCCTCGTGCATTTGCACCTTTTTTTGTTAAATTCTGTAATGTGGGTAGTTTTTATTTAGCTTCGGCCTCATGATGTTACCGTTCGAATATAAATATCGTCTACGTGTGGAATTTTAACATTTTAACAGACGTATAAGTTTAATCATTATTTATTTCGTGCGTTAATTTTTTTGTTAATAAATTTTATCTTGATTGTTGCAATTATAAACAAATCAGTTGTATATTAAATTAATTTTAACAAATGACCCTTAATTTTAACTGTACTAAAATATTTTTACTAGACGAAGTTTAGGTTGGAACGTATCCCGTCATAAGGATACGTTAAAAATTATCAAAACTGTAAACATTTACTTCAATAAATTTTGTATAAAATACAGTTAATTTCTATGGAATACGCAGTAAATTTACGTGGGTGGTTTTTGTGTAGCCCGAAGGTAAGACGCGGCGTTTCACAAAGGTAACAATTTGACTGTTAACAGGTAATAATGTGGTTTCGGTTAATGCACAACGTGACGGTTAATGCAGTTTTTGTTGAAAGTTTTTGTAATAATGATAAATTACTAAGAAGGAAGTGGATTTATCGTAACATAATACACCTAAAAACATTCATAGTGGATGAAATATGCAAGTGAAATGCGCCTGCGCAATATGAAATTGGGTAACAAAAATTTCCTGTCCGAATAAATTTAAACAAGCGTAAATGAATAATTACTTCGTTTTTTAAAATAAAAACTAAGTCAATACAGCTACAGAGAAAGATGAGTGCGGAATAAATTACGAAATATTAATAAAAAAGTCTAAGGATCATATACATATATGGTAGAAAAATAGTAAAACTATCTCAACATAACTTATTATATGCAACTATAAAACTATATTAAACCAAAGGTCTTAGTATATGCAGCCTTATAAGCTATTTGATGTATCGAAATTTATTTACCTAGGTCAGGGGTCCGCACGTTTATATCTTAAAATTTTCACATAGTAAATTCTGGTTGCATTATTCTATTCTGGGTACATTAAAATGTCACTAGCCTGAAGTTGTTCGAGAGTTAGTTTAATTTATGGCAGGTTAAAGGTTACACATGAAAATTGTGTAATACACCTGGCATTGCTATAAATGCATTGTTCCATAAATTTTGCAAGACTTAAGAATATTTATATCATACTAGTTTTTTCTCGCGACTTCGTACGCGTTAATTTTAGAATTAGTAATATATGTATAGCTGACCGGGAGAACTCTATTCCGCTGTAGAGACCATAAGTATACCAGATATTAGAATATTAGGTTATTTTTTTCTTTTCGATCGAAGAGAATTATATATCCTATGTCCGTTTCCATGTTCTAAGCTATCTCCCCGCCAATTTCCAACAACATCCCTACAGCCGTTCTTGAGTTATAAACAGTGTAACAACCAAGAATTTCTTTTATATATAGATATAATAACAATATAATGATTTATAAATGTACAACGTACAACATTTTTATCTCATATTAAAGTTAGTTTAAATTATTAAATGGTTTTTTTTTAATACTTGCCTTTACAGACGTGTAAAAAAACAATAACGAACTCAAAATTTTAAAATAATATTGTTTAATATAATCAAAAATTATAAAATATTTATAAATGTAATATATAAAATGATTTAATTAATTATATAAGGCAAGGTTAATACAAAGTTTAAGATGAAATTGCATAAAAAAAGTTATTCGGTATTCAATGCGCTTGTGAACCAAGAATCTTAAGAGTCCAATAAATTTTTTTCGGATGTAATAAAACACATTGCCTATCTAATTGGTCCGAAAACAGGTTTAAAATTTATAAGTTCGCAAAATTATGTCTTGATTGAACAAAATCATGAACTGTACAACATTTTTAACGGAATCGGAATTTAATTTACGCAAAAAAACAGATCGGTGTTAGCTATCATTAAGTGTAATTGAAGTTAAGAGCCAGTATTAAGGCTGTAGTCGTAAACGTCTGCCTTACTCGTGAGAACTTTTAAGTAATCTCGTCTTTGGTTACATGATAAATTATGTATCTCATGATTTAAAGTATCTTTTATACCCCTGTTTAGTATATATAATGCCTTTTAACTTTTATGTGACAAGGAAATTTGATATGTTTAAAAGTAAAAACACTGTGGTCAGTTATGAAAAATGTCTTTCAATGTTTAGAGACAGCGAAGTCTTAGAAAGTCCTTTTCAATTTTAACACAAATAGCTGGAGTTAAGAAGTCGTATCTTGGCTTCCAGCCTCCCCACCAATAAAGCATTGATGGCCAAACCATGGTGTAGGGTAAAGTTATGTCCAGGGGTTGTTTTACGATACTTTTACAAGAGGGGAATGAATCATGGCAACGTTTAAACACGTCTTGTCGATTCAGCTCCGACGAAAAGAAAAGAAACCTTCTTATAAAGAAGGATTTCTAAAAATAACACATCAATTTTAGTCCAATAATATTATTAATTAAACCGTGACGTACTAAATGTTTGTCACTAAGGTGACGTCATAAATTAATGAAAGATGACGTCATGGTTTAACAATTTTAAACCGTATTTAACTTACATTAACAAAAAATAATAATTATAATTCAAGTTACGGAAAGTTATATGAAGCTACGTATAGTACGTACATATCTTCATACAAATGTTCATATAAAATAATCAACGCACTATTTCTTTCAATAACATAAAAATCTCTCATCCTCAAGTTATAATTGTGTTAGAATCTGTTCGAAAACACAAACCACGGTTAATTGGAAGCTAAAAAATGGACCAATTATCCTTTCTGATGTATTATAGTAGTACCACTCCTACCATGAGGTTTTTTTTTGTCGAATGAGCGAGTTTAAAATGAGTTCAGATAGTAATTTCTATGAGAGATGTGGAATTTATTTATTTTGTACGCATACAAATATTTATATGTAAAATAAAAGAATGATTTGTAATATAAGTTAATAACACGAACTAATTCAAATAATCATATTGACAAAGGTATATATATATATATATATATCATAGCATGAAACGCCATCCTATAATAGTGCTGTGCCACAACAGACAAGTTTACGATACTATTGCATCCCTGCAACAGGGAAAAATAAATTGCCATCCCTTTTTACGATGCACTATACTTAATTACAGTATGCGATTACTCTAAATCGACACAGACGTGAATTGTTTCGCTATAAAGCTGGCTACACACAGTCTAAATCAAGAAACGTGGTATATATATGATAATAAATTTTAACATGTGGTCTGAAATTCAAGTTGCTTACATTTTATTCGTGTAGTATATCTTTAATGAAGAATGATTTGAATGTTTTAATCTACGTTTGTGTATTCACAGCTTAAAATGTTTTTGATGTATTATAGGTGTAAATGAGATTAAATTAGTTAATTTTTCTATGCGATCTTATCATATGATAAGTTATTTACGATCAGTTTTATTCACGACTTACTGACCTTACATTGAATCTTTAATGTGTAATAATTGGTGTAGAAAATGGTTTTATCATTATATATTTTATATGTTACTATATAAAAAATATCAGCTATCTAAAAAATTATATTTCTGTTATAAAAATTTACTACGGAACTTTCTTTTAAATTAAGTAAAAATATTGTGAAATTTATTTATGTTAAACAAAAAATATTAATTTATAAGTAATTTTTGTTCGGAAATTTCTTTGTTATTAAAGCTTTTTTGTGTTATAATACTTCCATTTATATATGTGAAGCCTATAAAGCTTTGTAAAGCATACAGTTAAGTGTGAATTGTATAAGTTAAAGTAAGATTTCCTCTAAAGTTACATGTTATCTTTAAATTGAGATTAAAGATGGATTTGTAGGATCTTGAAAATTCTTCGGGTAACATTACATAAGGAATGGGCTTAGATTTTTATAATATACAATATAAATGTACAAAAAATTACAATATTAATTTTATATTGTTACATATTTAAATTGATTTTCATTAATCAGTCATTACTTTCGAGCAATTTTATGCTGAATACAATATTTTTTCAGTTTTTGCTTTGATTTACAAATGTGAAACTATTTAACATGTTTGTATGTGAATGGCAAATATACCGAGGGTTTGAAAAGTAACATTAAATGAGAACGTCTATGTAACGAGTGGCTAAACAGTTGCTGTATTGGTTCGGTAAAAGCAAATTAAGTCCCACGTAAAAATAAAAAGTTTTCGTGGTCGCATAGCTAGTAAAATGTTACGTACGGGTTGCTCAGTAATAAGAATTTGAGGTTAATTTCTTTTTTGTACAAATCAAATTCTTACCAACATCTCTTATTGGCATTCTGTGGTAATTTAAATAGTTGTGATAAAAATGCATTAAATTCAAATCGAATGTGTTAAAAATATTCTAGTTTAGATATAACTCACGGGGATGAATTGATTCTTTAAAAAATGTCTTTTCAATAACTCCATATGCGTAACGTTGATGAAAAAAAATTGTATTCTTCATTATTTTAAAACATCTTCTAAGACGATTTAATAATAAAATCAAATTAAAAATTCACTTACAATAGAATTTTGAACGTTAAAGAATTATGTAACTTGAGCCTTGTCAAAAGCTATCCATCAAAAAATTATGGCTGTACCCTTTGTGCCTTTGTCTTACAAATAAAAAGAAAAAAATATGTCAGTGAAACCGCTTAAAATTACGTCTACGCGTATTTCTGTTTGCGTTTTAATATTAAATGATTATTAGATTGTTTTATAACTCACTAGTAACTAATATTATACAAAAAAAAGAGAATTAGTAGAATATAATTAATATACAAAATTTATAACGTTTCCCGTTTTCATATATTCTATACACAAAATTAATTATTACAATTGATCGAGGTGTTTAAATAATGGCAATGATTAATACCGATTCACAAATACACAAAATAAAACCTACATATAGAATATACTGAAAATATATGGAGCGAAATTAATTGTATGGAAAAATCGTATTGGTTAATAATTCTCTATTGGAAATAATTTATGACACGTAAAAGTAACTTGGCCATGACATTAGCATTAATACGTATAAAGTTATGGCACTCAAAGCATTCTTCCACATCATGTGACGACGAACTTATAATTATTTGGAGCGATAAATATTAATTTGGGAACGAGGTTCTTGAGGATTAATTTAATCTGTTTCATGGCTATAATTATAGGCTTTTAACTATCTGTTACAAATATAATTGCCGCCATAACTTATTTGGTAAACATTCACAGATTATATAAAGGAATATGAATTATTGTAATCTATTTTATTTTTTTATACTAAATGGCCCTTAATTATTTTGGAACATACTATGAATATTAACATATATTTTCTGAAATTATAAATTTTAAATCTCACAAGTTTACAAAATTTATCAATTTTAACTTAACAATTTAAACTAAAATGTTAATTTTATTAATTTAATTTTAAATATTTTCAATGTTCTTATTATATATTTTTATAAGCTTTCGTATGTATTTTAACCTGAGCTAATAGTTTAATAATATAAGTTTATAAAGTAATCTATGTAGGTGTAAGCTTACAAAATCTATGTTGAAAATATTATCTTATATTCCATCTCTTTCATTCAGCGTATATTTATAGTTTTATCTCTTTCTTTTCTCAAACGCTATGTAAGATCTAACTGTATCAGTTAAGGCGAAGCCACTTTCAATCTAACGTACCGCAAACATTTCATCACGCTGTACAGTCACTGACGAAATTATTTAATAATCACCTAATTATAATTCTCGTTTCATTTCCATAATAATTTAGACTAGATTTTTAGTAATTGCATCAAGTGTACAAAGATCAGTGTTAAAATATCAATAACCAGTGAGGAATGGCGATTTCGGTTGTGCTTAGGCATAATTAAAACTCTTACGTCTAATCCCATTGAATTTCTATGTTTATATATATATCTTGAGTATCAATCAAGCTATAAATGTTAAGATATCTTATAAATGTTTAAAACACAGCAATAACTCAGAACCTTCAAATAGGACATACTGACATTTAGACAGCTGTATAATGAATGTCTCATACAACAAATAAATACAAAACAGTATTTCGTAATTCCTTTCATAGTTTGTTTGTTAATATTGGATCAATTTTATTATTATTTATATGCATGTAATTGTTTTGTGTAGACAAGTGATTTTATTTTATAACCTCGCTAAAAACAAGCTGTTTATTTACTATACTGTAATGCATTTAATATACTTTATATTTAAAAAAGCATTAACAATCAAATAGCGCCATCTAGCGAACGAGAACTGTAATGACCGTTCAATATGGCGCATTTTTATATGCCATTAAAAGCATTTTCATTTA
>DVQP01003979.1:0-10135 GCA_018231745.1 Danaus eresimus
TTATATATAATCCAGAATACGTAATAAAAAACACAGATAGTCATACAATTCGAACTATGTGACAGTCACAGATTATTTACTAATAATTGGATAAATAACTAATGATAATTGCATTGATACATGTTTTTTCATGTAAGAAGTTCAATAGGTTTAACTATAGCTGTACCTATCTAAGACGATCTCTTTTAATCTTATAAACCCTAGAAAATGCTTTGGCTATTATTTATACAAAAGAATTAATTAAACTTATATAAGTATTATATACGTCAGTTTTAATAAGAATAATATAACAAAACACCTACGACTTTACAAGAAAAATTAATAGAATTAAAATAAGTATCTAAAATATATGTTGGTACATTTGGTTTTGCCAGCAGTAAAATAAATTAGTACCTTTATTCTATATAAATAAGGTTCAATATCATATGCAAATATAATCTCAACAACTTATATGCATCTTACGTTTTAATTGAATTAAACTTTAACACTAAACAAATAAAGATTAAAATTTAATGCACATCCAACGATTTCAGGCTAACTTTATAATAAAATATTTATTATTCAGAACAAATTAAGCCTTTATAGTTTAAAGGATAAGGCTTAGAATTAAATGTATACATAATGTTTAACTTGTCAAGAGTTGACTTATATATTGAACTTTATCTGCTATGAAATAAAGTTTAAAATGATATTTAATATACGCTAAGGTTGAGCTTCCTCCGCCCGCTGACATTAAGCCGCCGGTGTTAGCGAGCGGCCCGCCCGCGCCGCAGCGAGACGACGAACGGATACCCGCGAGGAATATGAGCACACAGGTCAGACACTACACAAACATACACATATAAACTAATACATAGTTATAAATTATATTTACTTAAATCAATTTTCTTTTTTACTTAAATCCAGGATTTTAATAACGATTACAATATATGTTCGAAAGACAATTTTTTTTTTATCAATGAAAGGCATCCATTCGATTCCTGTCACGATAGTTCAGTTGGCAAAGAGGCATTCTCGATTTTCTTAATATATCAAAGTCCCACATACGAATCCTCTACGTTGTTGGTGTTATATTTTCTTTCTGAATTTTAATGTGATCGCGTAGCTTGACATTGTTTTTAAGTTATCATCGAGGAGGTTAAACTGAAAATTCTGTGGTCACGGTTGCTGCAAAGTAACATCGGGAGTACGAAGTCTTTTATAATAATAAAATAACGCGTAGTTACCGAAAATATTAGTTTCATTTAAACGAATACACGCGAAACTCTTATTCTTAACTCTTGAAAAAAAATTACGTATTATATAACAATGACGTCACTATGCATTACAGCAGAGGCGTTCGTTGTCACCACACGAGCGCGAACAGAAGTACAGACCGAGGTCGCCGGAGCCAGAGACGTCAGACGTGAAGAGGAGGAAGGAGGAGAAGGTGGGGCATGTGAGTCTGTGTAGTGTATGTGTTGTTGTTTACTGACGCATAGGAACTGCCCGGCTGTTGCTTAAAAGATATCGACAAAAACAAACTATCATAACGATATAAAAGATATCGATAAAAAAGCCATCACTAGATTGAATATAAAATATATGGATGGAATTAAAATCGTCACGAATGTAATTAGAAGGATAAATTCCTTGGTGTTCGATTTTTAAAATTTCATTTTTGTAGTAAACGTGTTATTCAGAGAAACTTACTCAATTTTTTGTTCGAAATTTAAATTGATTTTTAAAGTGAAAATATTTACTGAATCAGAAACAGTTGTTAATTTTTAATAACTTTTATAAAATCGATTATGAAATAAGTTCTTTGACGTGGCTTACAACAGAATAATTGGTATTTGGTAAAGTAATGTTGACTTTTCAATTGATGTATAAAAACTTATTTTGTTACATAATTGTGTGCGACTAAATTAATTAAACTGCCACGTGAAAAAATCGTTTAGTTTCCTGCAAACGAATATATCTTTATTTTTCTTTCCTACTCTTTCTATTATACACTACAAATGTGTGCGTGTGTATTTAATTTAAATATTTAGTTTAAAAACAAATTTTGTTCCTTATTTAATTTTATTACTATGAGCAATTTTCCTTTAGACAACAGTCGGCAACAGCTCCGAGCTTATATACGCTTTGAACATTCCATAGCTAGCCGCCGCTTTTATTATTTATTAATAAATTAATTGTGTTTACAGTGATTATATTACATTCTAGGACAGTGATGCTGAGAAGAGCGACCAGGACCTGGTCGTGGATGTGGCTAACGAGGTGAGGCTCCCGAGGCACCGATAGGGACACTAGATGTTATATATATATTTGTATGTCTGCATGTACTAATAAACATCCCAAACTTAACAGCCGTAGAGTGGGTCAGTCAGGGATTTTTTTGTATATGTATGTGATTAACGAAAAAAGCGTCATAAAATTTATGTCAAGTTCAGTAAATTGACCTGCGACTTATAAATGTTAAAGAATTAGGGGAAAAAACTTTTCAACAAGTACAATACTGATAAATCGTAACAGTATTACGTACGTACTTTTTTTTAACAGAACGTGTAAAGTATATAATACTTTTGCAGTTCATATGTAAGTGGATTATAGTTTTTTTTTAATATTTTGTATTTTTTTTAAATTATTTAAAAAAAGGTCTTATATCTAAAACTATTATTAGAACTAAGTAATAAATTAAAATATAAGACTTAAATACATTACTTGTCAAAAACGACTCGTTTTCTGAAGAATTATTATTAATATTTCTTTGCATGCATTTTCATATTACAAAATCATTTATAGGTTATTCTAATAACAATAAGAATATGATGGAATAGCTCTTTAAAAGAAACTATTGAAACAAGATTAAATATAATAAAAATCAGACAGAATAATATATAAAGACTATGTATACTTCCCAACAGAAAATGTTATTAAAATGACAGCAATATATAAATATTAGGCAAGTAAAGATTCCGCTTTGATATTATTATATATTACTTAATTTGTTATCTAAAATCAAGATATAATTTACGTCATTGTTAATCTTGAGGTAGAGAGGAGCTTGGACGGTGGAGGTGAGCGTTTAACGCGCGTTAGATAAGAGGCCCTTAAACGTACACCTGGGTCGCAAGTCCCAGGCACTGTTGAAGCTCCTCTCCCTGGAACGTTGGACCTGGCACCTGTACGGAGAATCTATTTAATACTAAGAAGTTTCATATATTATTGATATGGCATTATATTGCCTCCAGGAGGAACGCGGCTCTCCGAGTGCGAGGACGGAGGGCGGGGAGCGGGCGGAAAACGGCCCAAGACCTCCCTCAAGGTCCGGCTCATCCTCGAGCAGGTCAACACCTAAGAGCTCGAAAGACGTAAGATATAATATATTCAAAAGTTTACAATATATAAACGAAACTAATATATTGGGATTACTACGCTTTGTACTATTATTATAAAACTACGTACTACCGGCGTTTTGGTTAGTTAACAGCAACTGTGATCAGGACAGACGAGATGAGAATGATCCCCGATTGGATCTCATTTACAACATATAATATGTGAAACTAGTTGTATATATATGTTGTATTATATAATAATTGGAACTCGAATTGTTGATTTTTATACTGAACTTGATGCAAATTATTTAATTTTTCGTTATGTTGTTAATATAATAATATATACTTATTAATTTTTATTTCAGACTAATAAAAGATATATTAAAATTAATAATTAATCTATTTCCAGGAGAAACCAGGAACTCCGGGGGGCAAAGCCCGAGCCCCCACTCCGACGGGCCGGTACGCGTTTCCACCTTACGCTTATCGACCGCCACTGCCTTATGAAGGACCGCTAGCTAGGACTAACGGACTACCTCCCGCTAAACCGTATGATGAAATATTAGTTACCGTCAAAAACACTTAGAAATTATACTTAATAGAAATAAAATTGTACGTAAATTGTTTCATCAGATTCTATAATTATAATTAATCCACATAAATTCCTTTGGATTCAAAAGCTTAATTACGAGAGGTGAATAGTTAAGGAATATCGAAACTGCAACCAGCCAATATAATAATATTGACTAAAATCTTTCAGTGCGTACTCGTACCACACGTGCGGCGGCCCGCTACAGCCGGTGCCGTTTCCGGCAGACGCGCTAGTGGGGCCCGGCATCCCGCGTGGCGCTCGCCAGGTGGCAGCTCTGCCGCACGGCGAGGTTGTCTGTGCTGTCGCTCTGTCGCTAAGCGGCGGCTCGCGGCACGCGTACACCGGCGGCAAAGGCTGTGTCAAGCTATGGGACATCACCAACCCCGGACCTAACATGGAGCCGCTATCACAGCTCGACTGCCTGGTTTGTTGTGTTCGATGTTTATACCTCACCTTGTGATTAGTTTGTATCGACTAACTCAATAACAAAACGAATAGTTAGGACATATGCATCCACAAACCGAGCTTAACACTCAGCTAGAGCAGTGATATATGAATAAACTATGAATTAACTTGAAATTATATTTTTGAATGACAGACATACACACACACAATTATTACGAATTAAAATAAGAAAACGATACAAGATAATTGATAAGTATTTTTAATGACGCTTTCATTTTCATGCTATAATTATTAAAAAAAATTAAATGTTTATATATATTTACAGCAAAGGGATAACTACATACGGTCAGTCAAACTGTTACCGGACGGCCGTACGCTGTTAGTAGGGGGCGAGGCGTCTAACCTCTCTATCTGGGACCTGTCTTCACCCACGCCGAGGATCCGCGCCGAACTCACTTCGTCCGCGCCCGCCTGCTATGCACTCGCCATAAGTCCCGATTCTAAGGTAACTGAGGACTTTAATTAATATCTAAAAAGAAATTGTACAAATAAAATTTCATAGACATTTCTGGAACATTCTCTTCATATTGCTTTACTAATAGTGTAGTGTGTATCTAAAGGAAATGGATCGAGTTATTCACATAGATTTCTCGCGACACATTGGTAAACGTAATTTAAGTAATAATGCAGTTTCCTTTTCATGAAATTACTCACATATTGTAATTTTTTTTAATGAAATTCTTGGGTAAATGGTATACATCCATAATAATATTAATAAAGACTAACATTGAACTTATATATTTACTTAGCTGATTTGAATGCGATTTTGTTATATACAAAATAATATAATCCTGTATTACATACTTATTAATGCAGTTATTAATTCAATTTAAGTTAAAATCAAATTCACTTAACTGTACTGTAATTTTATTAATATAGAAACTTAATGGAAAGTTTGGTAAAACGGCTGATTTCATATAATTATAATGTGCATTGTTTTTCAGGTATGCTTCAGTTGTTGTTCAGATGGCAATATAGCAGTATGGGATCTCCACAATCAAACATTAGTTAGACAATTTCAAGGTTAACATATATAAATAATATTTATTTTATATTTATCATCCTAAACACATATACAAATGTAATAATACATTTTTTTAAATCTACAGGTCATACAGATGGAGCATCTTGTATAGATATCAGTCCGGACGGCTCTCGCCTGTGGACGGGCGGCCTCGATAACACAGTGCGGTCGTGGGATCTCAGAGAAGGCCGTCAGTTACACCAACACGACTTCTCTAGTCAGATATTCTCATTAGGATACTGTCCTACGGGTAATATGATTGTTCCTTGTTATAATAATGAAAGTGAAAGCAATGTTGAACTTATATATAAATAAAATTTAAATTACAAAATATACAACGTAAAATTCATAGCCACGAAAAGAATTTCAAGCTGTAACAATCTCGTCCGTCCGTGATCACGGTTGCTTCAAAGTAATCGACGGGATTATGTTGTTAAATTATTAAAAACGCGTAGTAAATAAATAAAAGTTTTAGACCGGTATAGAGTAGGTGGTAAATGGTAAACTGTTGCAGCTTGGAATTCTTTTCATGTCTATGAAATTTTTTTTATCCTAATTTTAATTCAGTTCGTTAATAGATTTTTTATATCACATAGCATATACAGTTAAATTCAGATTTGATTTTGTAATCATCAAATTTATGACAAATATTTTACATACTATATAAAACTTATATAAAACTGCTTCATTGAAATACATTTAATGATTTTTTTTAGAATTCAGCTGATATATGTATATTTTATCTTTGATTAGTTTCTACTCATACATTTATATTTGTTTTAATATTATAACTTACAAAAAAGTTTTTATATTCTTATATACTAGGATCTGTTATTTGCAAACAGGTTCCTGGCTGGCCGTGGGTATGGAGAATAGTCATGTTGAAGTATTACACGCGGGGAAACCGGATCGCTATCAACTTGTCCTACACGAGTCCTGTGTACTGTCACTGAGGTTCGCAGCCAGCGGCAAGTGGTTCGTCTCCACTGGGAAGGATAATTTATTGAACGCGTGGCGGACACCATACGGAGCTAGTATATTCCAGGTAATTACTTCTAACTATCATTATTGGTATATTTTTTTGGTAATTTCTCAGATTAAGACACTCATTGCAAAAATATAGCATTTTTACTAAATTGTCTAATTTAAAACCAAAAAGTGTTCAATATAAAAAACTAATTACATATGTCAATTAATAAATCACTTGATATCTCATTTAACATAATCATATATATATATATATGTGTGTGTATTGTATTTCTTAACGTAAGCTATATATGTATTTCACAGTCAAAGGAATCATCTTCGGTGCTGAGTTGTGATATATCTTCGGATGATAAGTTCATAGCAACGGGTTCCGGCGACAAAAAGGCTACAGTGTATGAGGTGGTGTATTGAGACTGAGATTTTACATCCCAATGGTTGACTGGGTGAATAAATGGTCCATTGTAAAGTGAAGTTTTATTTTCTATACAAACCTTTGCTTTTATTATAATCTAGTAGTGCGATCTTAAATATTGTATGTTAGAAATATAAAAAAAAAATTTGCATTTTATATGTGTATGTTATAAAAGCTTCTAATATATATGTATAGATTTACGAATTCTCTTAAAAGTCAAAATGAAGTTCCTATAACAAAAAACAAATCAACATTTTTCACAAACATTTGTCGCGTTTACATTTCGAAAAAGGATTTCATGATGTTAAAAGTGGCTGCTTACTACGTAATAAAATAAAATGTATATTTTTTTTTACTTTCATTCAAAATATTTTTTTTTATTAAATCATTGTAACACAGAAAGGAAATTCGGTTAACAAAACATGTAGAAATAAGTAATTTTTTATTTCTTCCTCTTAATTGACAAAAAAATCCAATATGCTATTAAACATATTCCTTATTTATTTAAGTATAACTGCTTATTGAAAAAAAGATAAAAAATCCTAAATATTTTTAGAAACCTTAATATTCAAAGTGGTTAGGTGGTTGACATATGCTTAACATAAGAAAAGAATCGAAGGCGATAGGTTCTGTTTCAAACAATTTTCCTTATTTAGCTATATCAACATTTACCTAAATAAAATTAGGTAACATTTTCAGATGATTTTAAATAAATAGCAAAACTCTTAAAATTAAAGAATCCGTGTATCTCACTTTTAGATGTTATTTGACAATTGTCACTGTCAAAAGTGTAAGAGAAGTGACAGTAGATGTGGACGGAAGCTTGTAATTAAACATTACGCTATTTATTTTAAAGTTTAATTGTGTATATATTTAATCAAAGCGAATACATGCGTGATTGTAAACATGCAGGAACCAAATCTGTTAGAGATAGTCCCAGACAAACTGTTTCAAACTCATTCAATTAGTGAAATAGATAATGTTCAGAAGAAACTTCAATATGAAATCGAAAGAAAAAGAGAAGAGTTAAGAGCTATGGTTGGGTGTGTTATCATATTATAGTTCCTTATTCCTAAAACACATAATTTAACCTCAAATATTTGTCCTTACTGAACTTTGATGACAAAGTACTATAAAACTATTGTAATATTTTAGAGAAAGATACCGCGACCTAATACATGCTGCAGATACTATTGAAGAAATGTTAACCACAACTTCTAGTACTTTAGAACACATTAATGATATGATGGCCACTTGTAAGAATTTGCATGACACTCACTTAGTGGGATTTAAGATCAATGAGAAGAAACACTCGCAAAGGTAGATATGTATAGATTAATATTAACTTAATAATAATGTGTAAAAAATTATACTGGAACTACTTTAGGAATTATCAACAACTTATCACTATTATTTTTGATTTAAATAATTCAACTAATATCAACAGTATTCTAGTTACTTAAACCAACAATGTTTTCAGTTCTCAGACCAGTATAGACCCAGTGCAATCTATCTCAGTGCAGATAAAATTATTAATGGAAATACCTGAAAAAATCTGGAAATGTCTAGAGGTGAATGATTTTGTGAAAGCAGCTCAACTGTTTATTATGGCCCGACATATTAATACTGGTCAGTATTTAAATGGGTTATATATAATTTTTAATTAAATTATGTATATATAGATATGTGTTCATAATTTCCCCTTCTCTATATAATCTTTTCTCACAATATTTCGAGTACCATTTTGGCTTTGCCATAATATCATGTTACTTAATAAATCATTTTACTTTCTTCAACTATCAGCCTATCAATGAAACTTAGTTTGTCTCGACAATATGTAATAAGAATTTTAGTGAATCAGTTTACTTTAGTTTTATAGTAAGTCAGGTTGTCATATTTCCAGGACTCCAGTTACAGATAGCTGATAAGAATACAAATCCCGGCAAGTCACTATACCAGCTGGTTCAACAACAATGGAATTCAATTTCTCACTTGAGCAACACCATTGTTGAAATGTGTGGACAAAAGTTGCAAGATGTTGATATCAGTACTGAGGTGATGAAAAATGAATCATTCACATTTCTTATGTTTAGTTAATCAATAAATAGTAATTAAAACAAAGAGTTCCTTAACAAGATGACAGTGTATAACAGCTTTATTATCAATTCATCATCATCAGCCTATATTTGCCCACTGCTGAACATAGGCCTCTCCAATTGCACACCACTTAGTTTTATTTTCAGCTACTCGCTATTATATATGGTTAATTAAACAAATTATGACTTTGAGTGTGGTTACATGAAACAAATGGATAAATAAAATAAAATAAAAAAGTTTTATGTATTGCTACCTATATGTATATATCTATGTACTCATATATTTAAGTCATATAAATATATTTTGCTTCTATATGTATTATATTCCAGGTGTCCTGTTCGTGTTTGGTGGGTCTTTATCTTCTGGACTCTCAATCAATGGTCGAACTCCTAAACACACTCATCGACCTCCATAGTAACACCAGTCTCAAATTGACGCTACAATTTGACCTGGCTCAGATACTAGAAGACGTCAAAGCACAGATAAAGAAGAAGATAATTAATAGTGTTAAAATTGTTATGAAAACTGTTCTTCTGGTTTATGCTTGTTTTGTTGGTAAGAACCTTGTTTGACTACAGTGTTACATTAATTAAATTTTTAATGACCCTATACACACGTGCCTTTCGTGGTGGCCTGGAGGTTAAAGGCCCGCCTCTCATGCATGAGGGCGCGGGTTTGAATCCTGGCAAGAACCAATGTGATCCTTTCCAAGTCATATGTAATTTCTAAGAGTACTTAGACACCACTGAGAGACGGTGAAGAAAACATCGTAAGGGAACCTGGGCTTATAATTTGAAAAAAATTATAAGTTTTAAATCTCCAACCCGTCTTGAGCAAGCGTGTTGATTAATGCTCAAACCTTCTCCATGTGAGAAGAGATCTTTGCTCAGCTGTGGGCGCTGATAGGCTGATGATGACATACACATGTGCAAAGAAATATAATCTAAAGAGTCCTAATAAAAAAGGTTCTACTAACAATAAATTCAAAATTAAATTTTTTTATTTAAAGAAAACCAAGGAGGTGCTGTTTTGGAAAAATTGAAAGATTTATACAGACCCGACTCTCAGCCATTGATAGAACTGATACAGTTTAGTGATGCTAATGCAATGAGATTATTGCCCGCTGCTATAACTAATTATAGGTGAGAAAGTTTGTGGTCAATGATTTATGACTTGACATAAATGTATGTTTACATGTTTACATATAATAATATATAAACATATATATATATATATAA
>DVQP01003980.1:0-10134 GCA_018231745.1 Danaus eresimus
ACAACAACTTGCATTATATGAATCTCATATTATCGTTAAAATATTTTTTATGTTTTATATTTAAACAATACCTATTAAAGATATACAGGTTTGTATGCAGATACTTAATGCAATACTAATATTACTTAACATAACGAGTTATGAGTAAAACGACCATTGCTAAAGCGTAAATGTAAGTAACATTTTGAAGGACAATATTAACACCACTTGGATTCAATAATCGTTGTGTTTATTATTTTAAATAAACCATAAATACTTCAAATAGTGTAGACATTTTTATTTAGCTATTAAATACAAAGAAAATATAATGATAAAGCTGAATACTTATTCCTAAATAGAATTATCTTTGAAACCGTTTCTTAAAAATGGGTTCGCAGTACTTACAGACAGACAAACTGAGAAACAATATAAATGCATATTGATGAAGCAATTAATAATAATTGGCTAAACATGTATCTTTTAATTAGCGCTACTAAAGTTTATGTGTATTATTTTTAGAATTTCTTAAAGCCGAATTCAAAATTTAAATATCTGTTTAGACTTTTGTACAGTACAGTGTTTTCTTCTTTACTTAACATCACTTCGATCTCAACGAGATCGGATGTGTTTTAATAATGAACAGAAATCGCATCTTATCGATACGCTCATATTCATTGTTATTTAAAAAGTATTACGACTTTGGCCGTATGTTGAGATATCAACATTAATTACAGGATAAAAAATCCACGTCAGTCAACGAAAATGTTACACTGTTTGTATCTGTGGACGGTGCTTACCAATGATCAAAAAATATATCAGAATATTGTTCAGAGGTATGTTTTTTACATTTTATTGCTAACGTTGTACAATTTTCTTATCGTTTTTATCCCGATAACTTCCTGTATGTCATCATCACACTGCAGTGATAATAAAAAAATATGTGACCATAAAAGTATATTATATAAACAATGAATAATACATAATTAAAAAGTGCAAAATCAACGTAGCCTTAAGTGAGTACTGAACATACTGTAGTGTAATTTTTTAAATAGAATTAGTTTTAATAAAATATTATAAGAAATCTATCCGGTTTTCTAGATCACAATTAGCCGTTATAATAGTGTTGACATAAATTTTACTATCACCCGCCCACAGCTCACGGCAATTAACTATTTAACGATAGGAAAAGCTCCGTGATAATAATCCGATAACAAAAGATAAGGAAGTAATGAAGCCGTGGCGGTTATTGGATAATTATAACCGCTTGTACGAATACAAACATTGTACACTTATAATCAAACCGCGGCTTACCTGCTACGTGTTTAAGACGTCGTTATTATAAACACTTGGACGCCGACTTTAAACGCTGATTGTATGTTACAGTATAGATCATCTGCTATATTCGGATTTGCGTTTTTGTTTCAATTATACAATAACCTTACGCCTTGAAACTCCCTAACTGACGTAAATGTTAATTACCGTCACTCCCACTTTATGGCCTAATATATAAAGTGATTGTCATTGCTTAATTGTGATCTGCCAATCCTACAATTAATTTGTCATTTTATTGAAACGTGATATTAAATAAATTGAAAATGTTTTTGTCATTAACAAACGCGGAATTGAATTTGTATAACTTAAATTAGAAACTACCATTAACCAACTACATACCAAAATTTATTTTTGTTTACCTGTATAACATTATAACATAATTAAAAAATTTTTTCCGACCAAAACTTGAAAATAAGTAAAATAGTAAAAGACGACATTAATAATAAAATATTCAACAGAAATAATTACATACACATAATATAAATGTAAATAATTCTGTTTAGATTTCCTTAAAGTCATTACCGTGTGTTACATGTTACCCACAATCAATACTTCTAGCCTAGATTAGCAACGTCACACCTACTATCAACGCCAGATAGCCTTAAGACAATTCATAGAACCTACGAGTATCAAACAGGTGACAGGCGATGATTGAAAATATTATATTAGCAAGAATCTTCCACTCCCTAGTCTTTCATTACCTCCAATTAATCGAATAATGTTATTTTCAACATCAAAAGACCCACGTGATATTTTGTCATATGAAAATCATTACGAATTTTCTGAATATATAATACATATATTTTATGATTCTAAAAACGTAAACGATTTTAAAACTATTTGAAGACGGAATCCTAGTAAGCATTCATCTCAAACGTTTTAGAACTACAGTAACTTTTCTCTGAAACTGTTCCGACAAATGTTAATATAAACATAAACCGCGTAACAAGAAAAAATTGCTAAAAATTACAACAGTGTTACAACTAATTTACGCTTCCGAAATCACGTCTGCGTTGTACATATTTATAGACGATCTAATCAAAACATATGTTTCCAGTAAGTGTCATAAATCATAAAATGTATAATAATAGCGGCTCTTACAGTAAATATGGGCCCTGGAAATAAAGCGGTTTAAATTTTTAAAAGAAAATCTAAATTTTAAAATGTAGACAAATTAAAAATAAATAAGAATCTTGTGAATTTAACGATTGTCTGCAGTTGTCATAAGGCAAAATTTGAATTTTATTTAATATTTCGTTATCATATTCCTTTGAGCTTATCTAAAGAAATATTGAAATATATATAATAATTGATAACAGTATTGTTAATTTTAAACATAACGATCTTTACAATATTTACAGTAAGTATATAATATACTTCCTGGGCGAGGCGTGTTTTCTTGCACTTAAAAAACTTTATTAATATATTAAGCAACGGGGACTATCGCCTACGAATCAGTAATAGATAACATAACAAAAAAAAATCCATAGCTACACATCTTAAAATTCGTAAGTACAATTATATGACTTGTAACTATTTTAATTGTATTATTCTGAATTTAAGCTTAATTTTACAATAAACAAAATAAATCTCACCCAAATGTCCACCAGATGTCGAAGCACATGACGTTGAGCCAAGCAAATGCCGCTACAAATCCAAAATATATCCCATAACCTGAACAGTAAACAATCAAATTATGTATTATTATAAACAAAACACTTAAACCTCATCTCAGATAGTCATTCGCTCTAATTGGACAATAGAAATTACAAGCGTCTGCTCAAAATATATTCTCACTTTAACAACTAAATATATCGTATTTGTATTTATCATATTTGTGAAGATTAATGGAATTATAATGATTTGTCTATTCAAGAACATCATTAAAGAATAATGGGTAGTATACAAAACTTAACTGTGTTTCACATACGAGCTTGCTTCTGGAACTTCTATTAATTCAAAATTGGAATTTTGTAAGATATAATCGCATTATCATAAAATTCCATCGATGACCAATAATTGCTAATATTAGTTAAATCTGTGCCTCAATATTTTTCTGGTCAATATTTAACATAATGTTGAAACAGACAAAGCAGACGTTGTGTTATTCAAACAATAACGACGTGTAAACTAATCTAACTCACAAGTGATGTTTTACCAGTTGCGTCATCACAGATATTAATTTTGTATAGAAATATTGAGGCAAAAAATATGACGGCACAAGAAAAAAATAACATCGACTAGTCAGATTTTATAATTACCTAGCATTGTACACATATCCGTATCAGGAACAACGCTGTGTTGAACTCTTGCGAGGCAGGTGAAAGCTAGCAGCATCATGCTCACGTGACAAATAAGAGTTTGGCCATGTAAATTTCTTAACTCTGGCAACATGATGTATACCAGCAGTGTAAGCGCCAAACATACGCTTGAAATTGTTATAATCTGTTAATATATAAAAATATTAAAAACTTTGAATATGTATTTATTACAATTATATTATGATTAAGGCCGACCGTTTGTTTATGTTTGGTTAATGACTGTCTTACTATTAATATAAAAAAAATTATTGCAAATGAAGAAAAAAAAAAAGAACTTTTATTAATAATTAATTAGCTTAAACTCTTTTCCCAATTTTATTCTTTCTTCGTTCTCTTTTTAAATTTCAATATTTTAGAGTAACGCAAAGTTTAGCCTTGATAGATTTATAGATGGAAGTCTCTCTGGACGACTACCAGCAAGTGTACTGTGCCGGCTTATTTTCCGCTCATTAATAAAAAAAACTCAATATATGAAAGCTCTTGTCTAATACAGACTTTGAACTAGTAAAATATTGAAATTGTATCAAGGTTATAAGATTGAAGTTTTCGTTGGATTCTTTTTTCGTGATTCCTGTTTTACACTTTATTCTTATTTACTTAGATAAAATATTCCTAATAATATAATTAGTAGTGAAACAAAGTCATCCAATTTTAATTATGTTAAGTGTAATGCTAATATGAGTATTTTTGTTTACATATATCAATCAATTTATCGCTAAATACTCCTCAGTGATGTCAGTCTAATGACAAACCAAATTTATCTTATATCCTTCTATAAATATAGAACAAAACTTTGCAGATCCTAAAATAAAATTCAATTTACATACATAGTGAAACATCATGATAATTCCGTTCACAAACAAAATCAATGCTCTGTATAGATATATCTTTAAAAAAATATCCATTAATATATTTCCGAAACAATCCTTTGGTTTTTAATTATTTACACATTTTATATGTATATATTTATGTACTAAATCAATAATGTGTACACAAGCATTAAACAATTCGTAAAGCTAATAAAATACTTTAATATAGATTTAAGCTCTATGTTTTTATTTTTCATTTAATTTTATGTATTATTGAACAGAAATAAATCATAGATTATTCAACCGCATCTCTCTCACGATTTACAAGTAATTTATGTAAAATTTTTCTGAATATAAATAAATGTTACAACGCAATTTCTTTTTCTATATTGAACTGGAAAGAAATAAACATTGTTAATGATGTTTGATGAAATGTACCGTTTTAAGTATCTGGAAATCTATCGTTGGTGTGAATATTACTGTTTATTCATAGAAACATATATCGAAATTATTCTTTTATTTGAATAAATCGTACTTCGAGAAATCTAAAGTAAATAAATTTAATGTATTTATAGGCTTACTTACTATAAATGATATGCGGAAATCTTTTGGTTCGGGGTTTGCCGGTATGAAACAGAGTACGGCGGTGGCGAGGACGTCTTTGGTAGGACAATCGCGACGATCGAACATCTCGAGGCAGTACTGATTTGTGAGAAGAGTTCCAGTCTCCAGGTGAGCGTCCCTCGTCATCCAGTGCACGTCTTGAGGAACTGATGTATTTAAGGCGTACCGTTTATGGACGCAAGTCAATCCAACTCTTACACCCATGACGTCTATAAGAGTAATCAGTTTTTATATTTTATATATTAGAAAAAGTAGGATTACACAACTTAACCTACGGTAGACAACACGGTTTCTCTCTACAATTTAATCCAATTTTCATTATAAACTGTTTTAAATAACTGTATTTTTTACCGTAAAAACGATGGTACTTTAATTGTAAAAATGGGTATTGGTATATAGCTATCGCTAATTAAAAATAACAACCCTCCTTTCGGTAATACATCAAATAGGCCAACAGAAACTTGATAAATCGGAACTCATCACAAAGCTTTTGTAGTATTATTTTAAAGGGTTTTTTTTAATAAATAAGGCACTATAATAAATATAGTATCTGCGGTATTGATAAAAGGTATGCAAAGATTTTGCAATACACGATCAATAAATATTAAAATAATAATTATAAATTACACATTATATAAAAGACATCTTTATATTAAATAATTGGGTCCATTTAAAATTACCTTCTAATGAATTTTAACTAGTATAGCTGAAATATATTACAATGAGAAAAAAACGAACTAAAAAACTAACTCACAAGCAGGAAAATAAAAGTGCCTAAAATCTGAAGGTATAATATATTAAAGAATACGAAATATATTACATAAATTAAAAAATATGTGACACCCTGAAAAAGCCTGAATGCGACAAAAGACATTTACCTGCCCATTTTTTACTTTGACAGAGTTGATTGGAAAACAACTATTACTGGCTAAAAAATGAAAAGGACACAACGAGAATAACGAAATTCGCTTCCTTTTATGAATATTATTTTTGTGGAACCGATATTTTTGATAGCAATTCAAATTATAAATTTGTCAATACGGCTTTAATAGTCTAATTTCGTTGAGTTTTTGTAAAACATGCTTTAAATGTAACATTTTTTTATATGAAGTAATAAAAATTGTAAAAGACGTGTATGTTAGGGAAAAACCTGAATTCTTTGACGATTTGAAAAATGCTACCGGTTCAGATTTAGTATTTTTTCCTTTAGATATTTAGATATAATAAATAACTTTAGATATGAGTTAAGAGACTTGCAGTTTCCCCTTATCTAATTGTTTATAATAAAAAAAGTTGTAAAATTAAATATTACGTATACATAATGTTATCATTCTTTTCCGATCCGTAAAATTTTATCAACAATATATTAGGAAATATAAATATTTATTTAATTCTGTTTAAAATGATTCAGTAGTAACAATAAACACGTCAACATTCACAAAAAACTCAATCGCCTGTTACCGTCGTTAAAAAATCCATTAAAGATACATGCCATATATATTTTTTTATTTATGAACATTGAACATTTAAACGTTAAATATTTTTTTAAATTTAGATGAACACGTCATTTGTTATTGAGATATTATTTATGCTTTAGATAACGATATAGTATTTAGGAGTGTTAAGATTATTTAAAATAGTATAGATTATACGATATTGATGGGGGAAAAAAATTGCGACCAAATATTTTTTTTGGGGAAAAAATGTTAGACAATTTCAACTCACCAAATAAATCGCTATGTTTTTCTTCTAGAGGATCCAAATAAGAAGATATATTGTACATGACATCCGGATCCTCGTTAGGCACGCAGGCACTAGCTAAAGTGCCACAGTGGCGCGGCCTAAAGTGTTGTCCTGGTGGACAACATTTTCTCACACAATAAGCATTAAAGCTATCACAGTTATGAGTGCACACTTGAGCCAATAATTCTTTCCCTCCATATTTCTCCTCCAGACACCACTCGCCGGGCATAAAAAATCGTTCTTTTAACCCATCTCTACTGAATACATTTAAAGTACTTCCATCTATAGACAAATTAAATTTTTCTTCGGTCAGCTCTACAGCATATTCATTAATTTTGCAAGGAAGTCTATCACTTATTTCATAAATATTTCCTTTAGATTGGTCTAACTTCAAAAAAGGTGACTGGATGTCGTTAGCTGCATTTTCGCTTATTCTACACTCATGATGCTTTACATCAAATTTTTGTCCTCTGGGACAGCATTTCCTCACTTGTTGTATTCTTAGATGCGAATTTGGTATGACGGATACATCAGTACGATTGCAAACTAAAACTACTGACTTAGGGACGCTTTGCACCAGGGTCCCATTAACAATTTCAGCAACGAGACGGTCATAACAGTTATCTGCCAACGGAACTAATTCATCTCCAGCAACGATTGTCGTCATTTGTAAATCACGACAATCTAACGGAATTCCGTGATTAACCTTTACACTTTCGCTGACATACAATGGTTCACTGTTTATTTTAAACGAATTTATTGAACCACCCCTATTAACACATTCAAAATATTCACTTATAGTTTCATTGAAGTCCAACACTTTAACCAAATTTTGACCTCGTGGACAACATTTTCGAAAAACATTGTCTACATCACTTAGATCATTTGAAAATTCTGCACTAGTTGCTGCGAAAAAAAATGCACTTAATATTAATAAAACCGGCATTGTCGACACAATATCCTACTACCGATTTTAGAGGCAAGTTCATTTACAACTGGTGGAATAATTCGTTCATCACGCACTGCATGATTGCTTAATGAATCTTTATAATACGTGCGCTGTAAGTCGCCAACGACGGCTGAATGAAGCCGGCTAAATAGAACGCCTCTGATGAACAACGGACCAGTAGCGGGAGGCTGCAGCGCCCTTGAAGTCGTTGACGCCACTATATTACACACCTCCCAACTGAAAAAGCGTTCCCGGAACTTTTATATTCACTCTGACAAATTAATTCATCTATTCGAATTAGTGCTCATAAAATTTAGATACAAAATGTTCTGGTGTATTTAAACGAAGTGTAACGCACATAAATATTTAATCTACTGAAAGTATAACGCTCATACCTTCAGTAAAACGTAAGTTATCAATGACAATATTGTTATTCAGGTCTTATCGCCGACCGCCGATAACCAACATCAATGTGACGGTCGATTTCTTAGAAGGTAAAGGCATCACAACAACATAAATTAATAGTAAAATTGATATATATTTTTATTAAATTAAAAATAAGTTACGCAGGTGTTATGAAGTGATTGTGTTGGTTATAATCAAATTGCTTTTGTTTTTAAAGTAAATAAACATACGTAATAAAGCTAATAAGTTATGAACATCCCTTACGGAAAACAATGTGGAATTTACATACAAATATTTCTATTGAAACCAATCATTTTTTTCAACTCAGTAATGTGTAGTTATTAATTAATTTTTTCAAAGATGAAAATAACTCCTCAATCTAGGTTTGTAGTTCTAAAGCATGGTAAAGAGAGTACTTTATTTAACTTGATTAGGTGATGAATCGTTTCTTAAAGTATATTAATACGTATAATTTCCTTATACGTAGATAAATGCCGGATCTTAACTGATAATAATAATAACGAAGAATAAATAAGATATTTGGTAAAATAAAGAGGAAAAATAGTCTGTCCACTTAAGACTTCAAAAATTATATCATAAATAATATATATGTAGTGGTTTTTTATAACGTAATATTAAACAAAATTTTTATAATGCTTTAGAATAGTAATTTATATTTAAATATGTAAAAGCGGTATAGTACTTTAGATTTTAATTTGAACATAATATTAACAACTTGTTATTTATCAAAATTTGCTAAATGTTGTAAAACGTAGAGGATAAAGTAAAAGCACGGTTACGTATTACCAAATATATTAAGATGATAGCAAAAACATTAACCTCACACCTTAAATAAATCATTTTTTACAAGTTTTAGGATAACAATATAAAAACTCAACTGCTTTTTTGAAAATAATATTTATTTACACATAGTCACATAATTTACATAGTTGACTCGGAAATTGGCACATTTGTTGCAAACATTTACAAGAAATACATTTGTGAGTATTACACGTATCACTAAATATATAATCACTCAGTCTAATTATTAAAATTTGTACGCAACTACGCACTAACATCTACCTACGTATAGAAAAACTAAGACAAGCATCGACATATACAACATAAGGTACTTAATTTTCTTTTTACAAAAACACAAATCCAATTAATTACTTATAAGAATGAGTAATATTTTTTTAAATAAGGATGAGAGCTGATCTAGATTAATATCAACGATAATTTTAATATTAAAATTATAGCATGTAATTCGTCGATACAGATGTTAAATCATGGACACCCTACTTAATATTCATGAAGGACTAGTTTTGATTGTCAGAAACTAATACTCATATTAACGAATTATTAATGGCATCCACAGCTCTTAACAACCATGTTTTTGTATTTTCTCAATATAACATTAGAATCGTCTGTGTAATACAAAACTGATATCGGGGAGAGTTTTATGGGAGCACACGACGGCTTCGGCACCTGAAAAATAAATGATATTAAGAAAACTAAAAATATAAATAAATACAAAAATGTTAGTAATGTGTTTTTAAATTTTATGAGCATTAAGATGAAATTTACTAAATCAATAGCCATGGAAGTCGCCCTCCCCCAACGAAATGCTATTTATTTATAAAACAGAAGAAACGTATATAACCCAAAAGTTCTCATTTTCAAAGTCTTATTTCTATTTTGATGTTTTAAATCTGAAAATTTAGGCCCAAATGTAAATCTAAGCTACGTAAATGGCTGTCAACCTGTGTGGGATTCAAGAGGTGTACTAATGTCTGCACGATTGCGTGATTAGTTGCGTTCTTGTGTGCGTTGAGAGGGAAGTTACATTCACCGCTACAGTAGAATGCACCGTATCCATCGGGTGCTATGATCCAATCCTTTAAACAAAATACATTATTAATAAAACTAATATATTTTCGGATTTACTACGCGATTTTTTATTACTTTAAAA
>DVQP01003981.1:0-10130 GCA_018231745.1 Danaus eresimus
GATGTTCAAGATACGGAGTTGCAGACATTAATAAAAAAAAACCTCATATATGATACAACATAAATACATGAAACTATGAACCCTCAGGAGAGAATTAGATCATATGATTGGTCGAAACATGCAGATGGAACGTAAGTTGACATAGAAAGAAAATAAATTGAGGCAGAAACAACAGAGGGCTGGACATCAATACCAGGATACGTGGAGGAGGAGGAGGATACGTGGGATGCTCTGCGTATGGCAGGTCCATCAGGGACTCACGGGAAAGGTGACGATCCTCCTCGGTATTACAAAGATGGAAACAGATCTAGACGGCAAAGAACTCACTGACTCAACCCGTCTCAGGCCAGAGCAATGGCCTACCAACAGAGCGGACACATGCAAACAGATGTGAAGGACTTGCTGAAATGCACCAAGTCAGACAAATTATGTTGGAAAGGTTGGTCCAAGTCTATCTGTCATACTTCAATAACCGAGCGACAAAGACTTTAATGGAAGAAGTAAAAGTCCTTAAGCTCGGTACCCAAGTCGCAACTATGAAAGTTTCAAATAATGAAGTATTCACCTTCTAGGTGACAAAGCAATATCTTTTACAAGACTCAGGCGCCTCCATCACAGGCGTAGTCCACCGAGAGGCCGCTATTCGACACAGACCAAAAAGAGGTCTTCAGCACTACCCCCCATTGCAAGAGCTCCGATAAGTATTCTCAACTCCGAAATATCTCGGGATTCCTAAATGTGTCAATACACACCAAACAACAGAATAACCGAGGTAAATGCTACCTTATGGCAACTCATCACTTGCGTTCTAATCCAATCAGGATAATACAAGATTGCAAAACCATACAAATTTCCTTTAAAAAAGGCAATAGCCATAATTGTATGAAACATAATTACATGAATAATATTTATGGTGTTGCCATTCTAAATAAAACAACAATACAATATTTAACAAAGCACAAATGAATTGGAAATATCATGAGATAGTTTGGTCCCTTTATTTTTTTACACAATTGCAACATCAACCCTTAAAACTAAATCTTACACTAAGAGATTTTAAATCCATAATGAAATAGTAAAAGAAATCATTACATACACGTAATAAAATATATGTAATACTAGAATGTAATGGCTTAGCTTGAAATCACAGAACAATTTGTAGTGAAAACCTCTCCACACATATATAGGATATACAAAATATATAGAATGTTCATCTTTACTAAGTAAACTATCATCATAATACTTGACTTTGCTGCCAAAGCTACCAGCAGCATTGGAACTTGGGACTTTTCCCATATTGAAGTCTAGATACTTGGTCATTTGAGCTATAGTGTCACTTAAGAGATTCAAGTATCTCAACAAATAAAATGTGTATGAATACTTATATCGTTACACAGTGCACATTAGCACAGCTATAATGAAAAGAAAATGGCTTAGATGAAAATATCTCAGACGCAAGTTATAAAACTACCTCACTGTAATTTGTTCAGATCGAGTTGTGACAAGTATTAAAATATAACATACTTAATATCTAAACTAAAACATCAACATACAAAAATATTGTTGTGAATCAATCATTTGCAGCTTCTTCAAATGCAGTCAACAAATTCCGTCTGCATTTACTTTCATCACTGTAGCGTAAGGCCCAAATGATATACTCACCGGCATTAAGAGGATCATCTGAATAACTTATTTGAACTTTACATTTCCGTTCCCATTTCATACAGTCGTGACTGCGTTTGTTTCTTGTTCTTGTGAACTGTATGTAGCCATTACATTCAACTGCTAGCTTCGGCAGTTGCCCATTCAATGTTTCATGCATGTTTTCCGAGCTTGTACCACTGGTAGACGGTTTACAATCCCCTTGACCACACTCCAAGTTCGGTGGGGTTATATTAGCCTGTTTATGTTTCTGATTGAAGCTGCCATCTCCAAAATTGGATATGTCATTGTTATTTTCATTACTCAAATGCTTTATATCCATAGATTCATTGTGCTGTTTTTGTCTTTTACATTTAATTTCTGCTTCATCCTCAGGATTGCATCCCTCAGCCCATTGTGGACTACCACAGATTTCAAGTTTTCTTTTACCATTTTTTTGAGTAGTTGGAATGTTTATTTCGGGTGAACTGAGAGGACTTGCCAAAACTGTATCGACTAAACTGTAATTGATGAGTTTATTAATTAAAAAAATTACTTTAATATTTCATGATTTCTATATTGTCCACCTACCTGTGTGATTGCTCATTCCTCGACTGGATTTTGTCTGTAGCCTCGACAGTTGTGAAATCATGTTTGGAACATTGCATGTCATATTTAAGGAATGTCGATACTTTCTTTCTCGTTTTAACAGTTCTGCCAAACCATTCTAAGAAGACATCATCTGATAAATACAAACCAAGACTCTGACGGTCACCATCTATCAATCTCTTGTACCATGTTATAAAATTACAAGCAGATTGTTGTTTAGAATATGTGGTTGAGGGATTATCTTGCTTATCTTTTAGTGATGTTGTTATTATTCTACTTTTTCTCTTCTGCGGGGTCTTTGGTAAATTTGACATGTTCTGTAGGAACAAAGGTACATGAACAAACGAGCACAAAGACTTCACTTATGCTAATAAGATATACTAACATGTATCACTGAGAATGTCTACAACACGCTGGGAACTTGTAGCCTGATGAGCCAGATCAAAGCGCAGCTCTTTTAACCGATTTCTACTTTCTTCTATGTATGCAGTAATTGATAAATTTATCTCTAAAAGTTCTTTATGTAACTTCGTCACGTTCTGAGAATTTGCAAAAATATTTTCTGGAAATAATAAGCGTGTCATAGTAAAATTGGAGTGTAAAACAAATGAAACTGTCATTTTTCTATTTTCAAACAAACTTAACCTACTCAAACACTTTGCTGCTTCCAATGCTAAATGTTCACGATTCAAATCAACGGAAATTGATGAATTCATCTTACGAGTGACTTCGCCACTTAAGATACCATATGCATCGATTCCAAATATTTATATTAAGCGGTATGGGAATCTAATAATGTTATTTTGTAATACCAAGCAACCCTTTTTGTAAGTTTTTGTTTCAATTTGACACTGACGGGTATAAAAAACGAAATTGGAAACCGAGCGCTTACGTAAATGGACGACATTTAACGAACATTGTTTGTGATTGGTCAAAACTGAGTTCCACTAAGCGTCGTTACAATCTTACAAACTTTTTATTGCTTATGCTCACTATAGTCTATAGGTGTGTTTAAAAATACATCCATTATTATATGAAACATAAGAAATTATATTACTTTATAATGATTTTTTGTAAAATATAATTAATTAAAAAGAATTTTCTTTTTATACATATAACTGTTAAAATCTCAATTGAATTGGTAGCTCCTTATCATTATTAACAAAATAACCATTTATGTTTGAGCTAAAGCTCTTAAAGTTTTTTTAAGATATAATAATAGAAGTAATTATATTTTAAATACAAACATTTTATTTTATTAGCTAAATTGCTATAGATACTACTTACATCTAATGTAAAGGTTTATGACAGAAAAATCTGTTATCTAAATAATCATAATTTTATAATATTTTAGCAAAAAAGCAATCCTACACAAAATTATATTCTATAAGGTTTAGTAGTTTTTGGTTATTGAGTGAGGGACACATAGACACAGACAATTATTGCCATTATATTATTAGCAGAATTATTTTTTATCATTACTGGGCTTTTAAAGGACCAACAGTATAATTGTGAAGAAAATTTTATCTTTACAATGCAACTAAAAAGAGGCTAATTATTATCTTAATGCTAACCACCCCAGCTAATTGTTAATTTAACCACAGACAATAATAATTATGAGAATCAGTATTGGATAGCAGAGTAGGCGCGCTTCCCTGGGAGTGGTAATGTGTCGAACCAATCTACTGCGTTCTCGCGATCATTGACATCGGCCATTGGTCTATCCTTTGTCAACCAATCATTGAAAAACCAGTGAGGAATATCCAATGTAAGTTTACAATATTTGACGATTATTGTACAGAGATGGTCCGACGGTTGATTAAACTAAATGAAACATTAGGATTTATTTACAAAGTTTTTACATTTTGTAATGGAATTACTTGAAAAGCAGCCATTTTGATTACGTTGGCTTCTCTGGCCTCGCTAGTGACGTATGCCACATTTTCAGAAATTTTCCAAAGTAGGTACTTAGGTAGATACCCCGTGAAATGTACATGAAAAGTATATCACATCCAATTTTATAATGTTAATATATATACACATGATGTTTGAATTAATATCCAATAATACTGATTGTATATCGTTGATAAAAAAGTAGGAAGTCCCTATATTGCTACTTATAGTTTCAATTTACTCAGTGGTTACAAAGAGAATAATACGTTACGTAGTTAGAAACTTAGAATATTAGATATTCCTTAGTTTTGAACGACGAAGACAGAAATTTAGAAAGTAGATTTTAAGATATACTGTCATAAATAAACTTTGGTACAAGAGAACTCTGTATATCAAGGAACAATTAACATTGCAGTGCAATGGAGCATGCACAGATCCAAACGTCAGATGGTACACAAGTAATGACCATCAATGGCCAACAGCTGCAAGTGCTGCAAATGAACAACAGTCCCCACATGATACAAGGTCCCAACGGACAACAAATAGTTATACATGCTATACCATCAACTGCACCAACCATACAGGTATAAGATCTCATATCTTGCTTCGTTTATCTTTTTAACAAACTGCCAATATCCATATCATGATATTTTATTAACATCATTTATTTGTCCATAAGTTCCATAATTCATTTATATCATCAACAATTGTTTTTTATTCCTTGTTACTTCAACATAACAATTATTTGTTCACCGCCTCTCATGTAACATCCCCATTAAAATTGCTATATATTTGTTTTTATTTGCACACGCATTCAGATTGGAGCCCCACAGATCCAGGTGGTAGTATGATGTTTCAATGTTTTTCATTCATTCATTCATTAATTCATTCATCTGTTTATATTTTTGTTTTTATTGATGTTCAAGAGAATGTTTTTATTTTATTGAAGACTAAAATTTTTTATATATAAATCAATTGTAGGTTGCAACGCCGACTGGTCAGCAACTACAGCAACTACAAGTACTACCGCTATCTAGTTTACAAGGTGATTATAAACATCATATTTTAACAACATATTATATCAATCAAATTATGACTTCATTGTATGATAACATTCAATTGTCAGGTACAAGCAGCAATATACAGCCGATGCAGTTAGTTCAGACTCCTGATGGACAAACATACATCTATCAACCCACTGCAAGCGCACCACAGCCACAGATCGACCAACATCAAATTATACACCAACCCGGTGAGTAAACAAAGCGAATTTCCATAACATTTAGATGTCAATGGATTTTTGATACTGTTCCGACACTAACTATTTGATTGGTTTTGATTAACTTCAGTATTGTAGCATAACAAAATTAAATCTTACCTTCTAAATAGTTATATTATTTCTTTAACCTACATTTTTCCTTATATATTTACTAAGTCAAATTATAAATTTAGTTAAACTAATATAATCATTAGCTTTAGTAAACCTTATATGCACATATGTGTTATTGTAATTCCGTCCATTATTGTTAGTAATATAAATAATTAAAAACACTTTCAGGTACCCTATTAAACTTGAATGGGAATTTGCTACAAGTGGCAGGTGTTGGGGGAGTACAACCACAGCAGATTGTTAATCAGCCAAACATAGTCATGGTAAATATTAAAAAGAAATTTCTTTATGGTATTATAAACTTTTTTTGTAATTAACACATTAGAATTTCAATATGTATAATATTAATTTTTATATATATATATTTAATATACATTTAGTATAAGTAACAAGTAAATAGTATGTAATAAGTATTATTTTTGTCTTAATATCAGTTTTTTTATGTGCATATTTATATATGCAAAGATTGACAAAAAAAATATGGTAATTTTACTTTTAATTGTTACTGAAAATATTAAAGCTTAAGTCTTAAACTGTTTGGAGTTATTATGTATTGGCTATTGTTTTGTTTTTGATGTATATATTATAATCAATATTTAAGTTACCAATTTTTTAAATCTACATATTTTTTATAATAATAATAATAACGATTTAATATTACTTAACCGACTTCAAAATTATAAGTTCTGAATTCCATCATAGAGTTTTCTTAATCATAATTATTTATAAACAATGCTTTAGATTTATAACGATAACATTAAACTTATAAAAAATAAATAAATTTCTAAACTAATTAATATTTTAGATGGTAAATGGCAACACAGCTTCGTCGAGTGAAGGGGCTACATCCACAGCGGGGTCTGATGAAGAGCCGTTATTGTATGTCAACGCCAGGCAATACAAACGCATACTCAAGAGACGAGCAGCAAGAGCTAAATTACATGAACAAGGAAAAATACCTAAAGAAAGACCTGTTAGTATACCACTTGAAAGTTGCTATAATCAAATACACCTATTTTATGTTGTTTACTTATCAGTGTGACGAATTAATATAAATAAATTTTATTTATAATTTTTACATAAATATTCAATAGCAAGGCTTTACTTAACAAATGATTATTTATTACAGAAATATCTCCATGAGTCGAGACACAGGCACGCTATGAACAGGATAAGAGGTGAAGGTGGAAGATTCAATTCTGGCAGCAGGAAGTGAGTTTGATGTGGATTGTAATGAATATTATAATATTCATATTGGATATTATAATATTTTAATATTATTTCAGGAATATGGAACAGCAGGAACAGAATACCTCCACCCAGGCTATACTGGATGACATCAAGCCGGATACAGTGTCTATTACTATAATTCAGGTAAACACATACAAATATTATTGTACCTATTGTACCTTTCTCATCCAGTTTCCTCTATTAAAGAGTTTCTGGTAGAGATCTCTTCAAAGAGATAAGTTATCCTTTGTGCATCACTTTTCTTTTATAATAAATTTTGTAACTATTGCTATGTTTGTTACATAAATTAATAAATATTACAGTTATTAATTCCTTATTACATAGATATACAATATTATCTTGACTTTAAATATGCCAATTACTGTTGGTGACTTAAAAATACATACAAATATTCATACTTTAAAAGTATTCTGTGCCTTGGATAAAAATACTAGAAATTATTAATATTTCTTTGTTTAAAATTATATAAATTTATTTTTCAGGACGAAGAACTACAAGAGACTCAAACGAATCAGTGGCGAAGACTCGCTCCACAGCCGATGACGTCAACATAGCACATAGAAATAGAAATACATTCTAATAAAATGAACTGAGTCTGTGGATATGTGATCATCACAACAAAGAAAGACTGTTGAATTAGTGTTAAAATTATAAATAATATATCATTGGTTTGTTTATTACAACGCTAAAAGGTAATTGCAATATATTTAATATCTCCCTTATAGTCTAAGTGTTTAAACATATTTTTCTTTGTAATAAGTTGTATTATATGTTTATTGTTGAATGTCTGTTCCAAATTATTGTGTGTTTATATTTTAAGCATGGTCTAGGCTATAGGTGTCACTTGTAAGGGTTTTTGATGAAATTTTAACCATTTATAATTTAACTTTAAATAATCTGTGTGTTACCTGAAAGTTATAAGGAAATTATCTTTTTAAATTGAACTGGAACATAATAATCATTTTTTTCAAGTAGTTTCATTCACTTATACATTGTAGTAATTAATTTTTTAATTTTATTGTTGAAAATAATAAACCAATTTTTTTTTAGAGATTTAACCCTGTGGTAAGATTATGTGATTATGTAAATAATATTTTTAAAAATCTTAGGTTTTAAAATGTGTCATTTTATATTGCAAAGTACAAAATATAAATAATGCACAATAAAAGGTCTGTTTTAGTCAAAAACCTTTTTATTTCGTTACATCTAAAGTATTTCAAAAGAGATTTTAACCAACTAGAGTGTTAATATCATATCCTCTTGACAATAAACGTCTAACAAATTACAAACAGAAAAAATATTACATAATGATATGTGTGATACAGAGCAGCGCTAATAGCTGGGAGTGTTTTTGATTAAATTGTAAAACAACATCAGAGAAACACATTTTCTCTTAATAAAATGATATGTATAAAAATTAACAAAATTATCATAAATCACATCAACAGTCCAAATATATAAAAAATAATATTATGATAGAGAATGAACAGCTGATGTAATAAGTGGTGTTGGACAAATTCCATACATTCATAAATATAAGAAGTTATACAGGGTGTTTAGTGCACCTCTGTTGTGTACTAGTGAGGGCGGGCGCTATCTCTGACGCGCTTGATCTCACTCTGTATCGCTGATATGACGGGCAGCGCGGGGTCCAGCGGGTCCAGGCGGCCCTCCGCCGCTATCAACGAAGAGCTCACTTGTGGACGGACTGACGACTATGAATATATATTTATATGTAAATATTAAATGCCATTTAATGTTTCCGATGTTATCGCGGGCTCGTTAGTGGTCATAAAACTCTATCGATAATGGGAAGTTAAGTGTTGGTGTGTTATCGATGTTTTTATATTACCGCAGGGGCGTCACTCCAGGCGGCGGCGGGCGGAGGCCTAACGGACCGCGGGGCTGCGGTGCGGGCTCGAGACGAGGGTTCCAACACGGAAGGGCGACTGAAGAGGGGAATAGTATCGACAAATAAAACGCTTACGTAGCTGCAGTGACTTTGATATCAAAAGACTTCTAATACGAATATATATATATATATATATAGCCTATCGTAATAATTTGTCATGGACTATGTTAAATAATGATAAACTTCATCCAAAGAGCCATTATAAAACAGCCGTCTTTGAATGATACGGAATAAAGTCATAGTTAATAGTTTCCATCTTAAGCTCATAATATATATTTAATACGTCAGTTGTACCTCAGTCCCGCCGAGCTTCCCCTCGTGGTCGGAACCCTCACATCCTCGTTACGGGCCTGCGTCACCAGCTCGGGAACTGATGCCATGTAGTAAAAAGCAATTACAAGATAAAGATATCACATTCGAAGAGGTCATTAAACTGATTTGTATTTTTGGAATATTAACGTGAATATGATCACAATGATGGCGGTGACTTCTTAACTATAAATTATTTCGTGATAGGATTTCTATTATATGTATATTCTGACCGTGGTCAGCGTCTCTCTTGTCGGTGGCACTTGAGGCGCTGCCAAATAATGTGTAGGCGTCGTCCATGAGGTCATTGAACCTCTGCCTCATTCGGCTGCTGGCTATTTTGGACTGAGCCGGACTTGACGGCTTCGATGCTGCAATTAAGTCTTTTGAATTTTCGTCCCATAACCACACTTATATGGACTCGTTTAATATTGAAAATTATTAATAATTAACATTAAAAGACATTTTAATCATGGTTTCTGCTTAAACATATGGAAGTAATAGCAATGAAACTAGTGAAATATACTGACTGTCCTTGATCCTCTGACAGTGAAGGTCCCAAACCAGGGGTCCAATAACTCCGGGGTCTTTGTCGATACTGCCGAGTCTCACCAGCTGTGACGGCATCTGTCGTCGTGGGACCACGTCCTTGGATTTTTTTGGGGTCGATGATGAAGAATCCAGGTCCAGGTGACGAACTGATATCGGCTCCAGGATTTTGGACAGAGGTTCCACCGTGTTACCTCTACATCGTTTTTGGACCCAAAAAAAATAATCACGAAAATTATAGACAGAGAAATAACTGAACAATCTAGTCTTAATATTGTACCACAAACATCAAGGAAAGTCGAAGTTTTAGAAGAATAATAACAAACCTGTACCGGGACAGAATATTAATAAAATTACTTAGGCCATAGGTTAGTGAAGTTTCGGATAAATGTCCACAAATGCAAGTAACTCCCATTTAAGCTCACTATTACCTTGGGAACGCATTAACAGAGGGCATGGAAAGGTATGAGGTAGGTGTTGGAGGCGACCCGGGGTCGGAGCTGTCCACGCCGGCCGCTTGGAGAAGACTGTCCGTAGTGCCCACCGCTGGGAAAAATGGAATGTATAGACACCTAA
>DVQP01003982.1:0-10130 GCA_018231745.1 Danaus eresimus
TATATGTATATATATGTATATATACTTAGAGTCACAATCTTTCGCAGAAAGCACTTTAAGGCACTTAAAAAATATTTAGGAAAGAACATCGAAATTTAAATTCATTTGTAACTACGTATTCGTTTGTTATTTGCTGAAAGTATCTACCCCGGTAAAATTTATTTCCCATAATCCGTCTTTTTTCACAGCAACATGATAAATAATGCCTTCCCATTTTAAAAGGATATGAATCTCTCGAGAGTCAAACCTTTGTTTGCTATGGGTTTCGAATAAAATATATTTTAAATGTTGCCGGTTAGTCATGAATTTTTGACGAAAATAGGTCCGATTATAAAACACTTCAGGCACTTTGATATTATTACTATTTGAAATAAAATTTAAAATGAAAAAGTTTTAAAATCGCGTTGATTAGTTTAGAAGAACATAAATTTTAAACTTTGGGAGATAACAGGAATACGAACTAAACAAATCAATTATTATTAAAATAATATTTTCCAAATATTAAATGTCTTAATTTATATTCAAGACTATTTGTATTATTTAATAGTAATTGATAAAATTGCTTGGAACGGCGCCGCGCCGCTCTAATTCGTTTTCGCAATTTGACAGAGTGACAGTAACGAGATGTTGATGAGCTTTATGTTCGAAGTGAAACTTATTATGTGCTTTTAAATTTTCCATTAATATTATGTCTGAATTGACATAATTAATTAAGTTTTTTATTACTTTTTGGTTGTCCAAAACATTAAATTAAAATGATAGCATTAAAAATTAATTTTGACAATAATAATTAAAACATTATATTCATGATAACAAATGAAGAATTGATCTATTTCAATTGAGGTTAAAGGGAATAGTTCAAACGTAATTCGAAAAATTAGTAACAAAATAAATTAAGGAATACGTGAACAGTTTTAATGCTGATTTCTTTTATATTTATGAGTTTAATAAGTCTTAAGATATTTTTTTATAAAGGTTTTCATAATCAACGCTACTCTGTTTTTATTTTTCAATATTTTGCGGAACACTGATTTGTCCTAGAACGAAATTTAAAAGTCTATATTTAACCACAAGATCTCATCCCCTTTCACCTTAAAAACTTTAGTTTTGTAACTTGCTTTTGTTTTTTATTCTTAAAAACGTTTAATATTTCGTACTAAAGGAACGATAGTAGAAACAAATTATATTTATTATCTTATTTCTCAATTTTTATTACGTCATTAACTACTTTGACAATAAGCAATTTCCTTTCTGTATCCTGTATTTATCATCAACATTTAGCTATTCCTTTGTTTGGTATATACTTGTTTAGTACATCTCTAATATAGTGAGAATCTACCCATTAAAAGCTGTCACTATTTTTTGGACGACCAATTTATAAGGTGAGGCACGAAACCTTTTCTGAATAAAATTCCCAGGGCATGGTAGTATGGCAGCCGTAGCGTTGATATATGCGGTTCGACTTTGGGTTTAGAGTTTGCTAAGATTTTACATTTAAGGTCTCTTTTTTAGAAGCATGCGTTATCTAGAAACAATTCCTACCGTAGGATTAGTGTAGTTATTATAAAGATGTATTTTGTAATTTGGATATACACAAATCTTTGGTACGATTTCGTGCACATTTTCTGACAAAGCGGTCAAATTGACACATCGAACCACAGAGCATGTTACCATATGGTATGTTTATACAAATATATGAACTTTTAATTATAATTTAGCATATTATCTCTTCGTTTTTTATTGTTACAATAATTAAAAATATTTAAATCCTTGCTCTTTTTAGATTGTTTTATTATGTCAAAGTTACCTTAATCGAAAACCTTATTAAAAATACCTTGACGACATTGAATGTACAGAAACCAGTGATACATTATCTATATTTATGAAATATATTTTTTGGCATTAATATATACAATAAAAAGTATATTTCAGGTAATTTCATATAATTGTGAAGAAAGGTGTCAGATGTTAAGATAAAATTGATCAATAATGAACGGTTAATAACACAAATCAAAATAATAAATTTCAATATTTTTAGTAATACTGTAGTCACTAAACAATCTGTCAAACATTACTTTACTGACTATTAAAACCGAGCTCTAATATATTTTTATTCATTCTGGAAAACTGTATCGTTAGTACATGAAACATACTAAATATATCAATGTATTATACATGGGGAAACGTAAATTGCAATCCTCAAATCAAATGTAAATATATTTATTAATATTTTTTATTTAAAAATCACGTTTACAGAGTGGAAAATGTTAAGTAGAATTTATACTTAGTAAATTCACAAAAAGAAAACAACTTCTGCAACTGATAAGCACTTGGCCTACTTCCATACATGTGTAAATAAATTCTCCTTAACCCAGAGCAGTTAAAATGTTGTCCGAACGTTTTCAATATTTTCACATTTAATTAAAGCTAAAACAGCTTTCCTACGATTTCGATCTTTTAAGAATTTAGTTTTTCCATTATTGCCAATTGTGGCATCGTTATTATTTTGATCATCATCATCGTCCCAAAAGTCTTTTACAGATTCGTCGTGGTCATCACGTGTTAGTAATCCGTATACATGATGCCTTCCTGGGAAGATAGTTGCAGTGGTTTCCCCTTTCCTTCTGCACCAGCACTTTTTCGGGCTATTTTGATCCTAAGGTTTGCTGTAGCCTCTTCCAGTGAGTGGTGTCTTACTTTATTACAATTATATTATACTAAAAATACTCTTAGAAAAAACATATGCCTCTTAAAAAATTACAATGGTACTTGCCAGGTTTCGAACCCGCACCCTCACGTATAAGAGACAAGCCTTTTAACCTCCAGGCCAGCACGACTAGTATAAATATAAAATAATATTTTGATAGTAATATAAATATTATTGTAGTAATTTGATACGATTTCGTTTGAGTTCATATTTAGGGACTTAAATATCTACTCAACTATATAATATATACATTGCCAGGTGAACGGTAGGATCAAAAAGGTGTTCGATAGCCTTACAATGTGATATCTAATACTCTTGTAAATTTTCATCATTAATCACACGCTGCCCATGTTGGATTAATTAATTACAAAGAAAATTTTTTTATCATCAATAAAACTTACTATCAAAAAAAGAATGTACAAAAAAATACTGTACTTAAATTACTGAACTAAAGGCTAGTTTTTTACCTAATGTCTATTATAATATACCAGTGAAGTATTCAATAATTGTCCTTTTATCAAAAGGAGGAACAATAAATCATATTTGACGTGGCTAAAACTTAAATATACAGAGTTTTTTTTAAATACTTACAATACCTCAGTGAATTCAAATGTCAAATGGAAAATTCATCTCCGGGTTACTTAGATTTTTTAAAGTTTAATTACACATTTTGTTCTCTTTTTAAGAATGATATACCTTTAACTTCTTAGTCTCTCCACCTATCTATATAAATACAGAAATATTTGTGTTATGAATCATTAAAACATGTTGTTTCTATTTATATAAGATTTTCTTTGCTTTCTTTGGAATGACAAAAGCTCGTTAAGTTCTAAATTCGCATAAACGCTCTACATTACGTTGCGTTCTATTAAGTTTTAAGTTATTGCCTTAATTTACAATAATGGCGAACTTTAACAAAACTTTTAATATTCTATAAAAATGTTACAAGACCATTATTACAAAATAATAGGGGGTTGTAGTTAAAATAAAAAAGCTTACTTATAATATGTAAATTATAAAAAGTTTTAGAAACAGATTGTTTTTCTTCTGATATTAAAGTAAATATAATAATCGATCCAGGGAACTAAATTTAATACCTTAAACCACTCGTTCAAAGTTCAAACTTAATAAATTATATGAAATAAGGCACTATTAATCTTAATTTATTTGTTCTAATGCCAGTTTTTTATGAATAATTTTAACCTGCAACTTTCGATACCTCTATATGTACGAGTATTCCTTTTCAACATTTAAATGATAAATGCATTTCTAATTTTTTAACAAAAAATATCTAGTCATAGATGCATACCACGAAGGTTATCTGTACATATGAACCTGTATTACAATTAAAACATAAACCTTCAGCATATTTTTGTATCGTATATAAACAGGGTTAATTTATATCGTAGATTTTGACCATTTTCAACAGAGACAGAACAATGAAACGAATTAACCCGTACTAACCCTTTATAATGTACAGACATAAAATTTTATAACTCGTATCCTTGTAATTATAAAAGTAATATTGCTCTGGCAAGTAAATTGGAGTAAAAATGTTCCGTTCACAGTCATCTCTTGGTCGCTGAAAACTAAAAGGAAACCGCTCTCATCGAATAACCCAGGATAAAAGGTAAATTAAGAAAAGCTATTAGTTGCCACAATGGCTTCTGAGGTTTCCACGTGAACTACCTACACCTCTTTAAGAATTATTTTTAAATTTTGCTTCCCTTGTTAAAGTTTTGAAACGCATTATTTTTATTATGTTACATATTCATCAACATTATTTTACTGCATTTTCAGTGCAAAACTGTTGTTTTTAGTTAAGTTAAGTTAACCATAGTTTTATGTTTTATAAAAATTTTGTTCTGCAGTTTAAGAAATCCTAAATTTAGCCAGAATCGCTAAATATTATGTCCGTGCAGTAACGTTTGATTACGTATGTTTTGCTATTTGTTATTACATATTTTCGTGTCAGTAAATTTTACGGCAAAAATGTCATAAGTTTTTTAAATGTAATTTAATGGAATATTTTGTAGGAAATGTTCCCCCATATATATATAACTTGCTCAGTACAACATTGATACAAGATGGATATTATTCTGTGTTTAAGAGTTGAGGTTGTGATGTGTAAAGTGACATGTTACTTTCTATATGAAAATCATTTCACTTAACTGCTGGATAAAGTTAAGACCTTTATTTAATCAAACACATTCACGTAATTTTGTTTATGCATTACACTCCTGTAAGTGTTTAGTAAAAATATTCTGTTGGTTAATCTATAACCTGAAAATTAATGTGATAGTATTGACACAATATTCATAATAAAATGATATTGCTCTATTACTCTTAAACCCTATGGCAAATGGCAAAGGTAGTCGTCTTCGTAAATATATGGTAGTTTAAGAAACGATTTCTATATAAAGTATTTTTAAATATAAAACGAGGCTTTCACGTATAGGTTGGCAGGTCAGTAGCGCAGATGCCTAATACTCGCACGCGAATGTATGGTGCCGTGATCATAGCCGTCACTGGAACACCGACGTCTGATTGATTTACACGCGACCGTTCGTTTTAAACGACGCTATGTTTATTTTAGCTCGGTAAATAATTGTTACGTAGATAGTCTTAATTACTCTGGATACATTTTTTACATAAAAAAATATATTTTAATAGGTCTCGTTATGCTATGATTTATTTGTAAAATATTTACAGACTGTAAAAGTATCATTAATTTAATTTAATGTTATACTCCTATGTTATCTGAAATTATCATAACTTTAAATTACGTTATACAATTCCATGTCTAGGATGTATCGTATAAAATGAAATTATAAGCTTAACAATGTAATGAATATTACTTAACAATATTCAAGGAACGACTTTAGCACAAGCGTATATTCAGTGTTCAGTGCCGTCAAGGAACTAGCATTTTAATGTAATTTGACTATCTTCTGAACAACAACGTTGTATGTTTATTTTATTATCACACAAATCATTGTTTTAATCAAACATCAATTATTTAAGAGAAACAACATATTTTTAAAATTATCGCTACATATCTTGTACATATAATTTCATTTATCATATTTACATTATGTTAACCCAATTTTGATATTTTAAATAGAATAATCTTATTTTTTTATTTCTTCTTTCTTTTTAATTTAATACATTTAATTGCGGCATTCATTCAATAAGTTAATACAGAATACAAAACAGCTATGTGCTCGTGACGTTTATTTATTTAATTATTACTAAAGAAATCCTCTGCTCAATGATAAAACTACTGCTGTCTGTTAATTAAACTTAAATAACATCCTAATTGAAGATGATAAGAAAAATATCCTGGTAGCACATTGCTTTCAGCTCATGTCGCTACAGTTGGATGTAGTTAAAGAAGAATGAGAATGAAGTAAATTGTTGTACTTAAATATTATTTAATGAATACATTAAGCAGCAAATGAGATATTGGAATAAAGCTCTGTGTTCAAAAGTGGGTCGTTGTAAAGGAGGATAGGATAACGAGTCATAAAACAATCCATGAATAGAAAACAGAACTTCGAATTCATCGACACTCCCCGGAGTTTACAAGCTCCACTTATAGTTTTTTTGAATAGGGAACTACAAGCTCGATACATGTTTGATATAACTTTTTACCGTGAATGGATTCTCAAATATGCTATTTAAATTATAACCAAGAAATCAATAATTGTTAAATCCAAAATTTATCAACGTTAGAACTGTGAACTGGTTAAGAGTACATAGGTCACGAAAGGTGGGAGACTGCTCTAGAAAAATCCTAATTTGATACTTTACTATTGAGATCTTTTCACTTTACTAGGCTCACTTCCGCACAAGTCTTGACAGATCGCCCGCTTACGACATTTCCAAACAATTCCTTAAGCAAAAGTATTTTATTCAATGTTCTTTCAAATTTCATTTTAGTGTGATACAAATCAATATAAGAACTGTGCAAAAAGTCCACTTGATAAGTTTTTCAAACACCAACTTGGGAACACTTGGATTTCAATTCAAATAACCTAATTTGTTAAGATTTCAATAAAATAAATAAACGTACATATTATATAATAAATACTTTCTGGAAGAATTCCACATTGTTCAAATTTATGAAAGTTATTCTCATGGTAAATTCATTTTATGCGAGTTATTAAAACAAACCCTACTAAACCTCATAAATCTGAATCAAATTCTAGTAAATTTAACAGAGCAATTTAAAAATGTAATATTCCATACACTGCGAAATCCGCTTTATATCACATACATTTTTATGAACCACCAACCAAAGCTTCGATATTATTTAACATTATATTGTATTTTCCACACGAATAAAATGAGAACAATTAATACATATTTGTATATGGTAATTTAATATTTGCGAACAAACTTCGTTATTTACAATTATAAAACGGAAGGAAAATGTTTTCTCTATTTGGAAATTCTATTTCAAAGTTATTTTCTTCTCGATAAATTATTTATGATTTGGATAAACTAAAGATCTGGTTGATTATTAAAAGATCATCAAAATTAGTAAGTAGTGAGCATCTTGGGAGCAACCTAATTAAACTCAGTTGTAGTATTTAAAAAAAAACAAATATATTTGTTTACAAAATCCTCGCGGAGGAGGAGCAGCTTAGGAATGATTTCTTTCACCACCAACTGCGTGAAGCAATATATTAAGACTGTCTCTACACATTGGCATTAAGATTCAACACTTCATAGAAAGCCTTCCGATAATCCATGATTAATATCGGTCATTACATATTGAAAGCTTGTAGAAGTTCGATCGATTACCCCATACCCGCATAGTCTTTGGAGGGATCGACTTTAGAATTTTGAGAGAAATATAATTTTTTTATATTCTATTATTTTAATTTTAACATTTTAATTTTGACTTCTTCAACCAATCCACAAAACTAATAAATAATGGAAAAGGCAATAAGTAGAGAGTTAACATTTACTATTACAATGGTTTTTCGCTTTTAATATATTTTTAAGTTATTTTAATGCGAATTAAATTTTTTGAAAAAAAAATCTTAATTTAGCTATTACACCTTATTAATATTGTTGATAAAGAAATTATGGTTTATCGATAATAGTCTGGTTCAAAGAGAATTAAATTAACTTATTTATCTTGTAGTTAAACTCAGAAGAAACGTAACATCAACATTGTTTTTCAATGGATGATGCAGCCGTTTGGAATGGATGGTTAATAACAGTGAATACTTAGTAATGATTATTATTAAATCTCACAAGTTAATAACTACACGTCATGTGACTTTAGATTTGAGTTATGCGTATATCTGTGTTATATGTTACAAAAAAGAGTAGAGAATTTATAAAGAACATGTGTTGAAGTCAAATACTTTTAAAACCTTTCCATTACAGTTCTTTTTTTCTCTCACTACAATTCCTGCAAGAAGTATAAATTTATTTAAATTTTCCATTTAACAGATTGGTTTGTCCAGTTTGAAAATAAACTTAAAGGGTTTTTATTCAATTCAGTACGAGCAAGATAGTCAAGTACGTTATAATGATATAACAAAACGTTGAACGATTATATTTTGTTGTTTAAATTCAACGAAAATAAGAAGTAGGAATGTCAAATTACAAATACAAGTGGTCGCCCAGTGGTCGAAATTCGACCATAAATGAAAAACAAAAGAAACTTTTTGACCACGGAGTATGTGTGCATTTACAGAATTACTGTGTATGTGTTTGTGTGAAGTGCATGGTAGTGTGTGTAATGTTTTATTTATAAGTTTAATGTACTTTATAAACATTATTATTAAAAATAAATACAATTTTCACAAAAAAGGGTCCAAAGTTTTTGCATCACGTATTAATATACAGATTAATATCACAATAATGTTAGGTTTTAGTTAATGTACCAGTTTTGTTTGCAGGACATAATTACTTTTAATTTTCGTTCTAAATTATATAATATATATTTATTTTTTTTTTCTACAATATTTGCAAGCGCTTTAATTATAACTTTTTCATACACCTGTATTATCAAATATAAAATCTCTAATATCATTAGCTGATATATCAGCACAAACACTCGGTGATAAGGGCTGAGCACATATTCTTCCAAAGGACACAATACCACAAGCTTTACCGTCATAAACTACTGCTCCACCTGAGTCACCCTAAAATGAGATTAAATTTTATTTAACTTTAATTTGGTAAAAATAATGTTTCAAAATACATAAATATATTTCTATAATATCTTGGGGAAAACGTCAAGCTCGAATAAAAATATACATAAATAAAGGAGAATAAACCATCTTATGAGCAATATATAGTTAAACTATCGGGGATTTTATTCCAACTATCAGAGGATCCAAACTAGTTCTTGTGTGGTCTTATTTTATTGCAATTAATTACTTTTAAAAAGCTAACTTACTTGACATGGTCCTTTTCCACCCAATATGTAATTACCAACACAAATCATGTTACGGGTCAATATATCAGGATATGATCTCTTGCATCTAGAATGTCCGACGACGGGTACTTTCACATCTCGTAATCTCAGCGGTATTGACGGCGCTCCTTGCTGAAATTTACTGTACGTTACACATAATAATACATCTTTAAATAAAACCTTTGAAAAATAAACACAGAACATACTGATGTCCGACCCCAACCACTTATGGCAACTTTGCTTCTACATTTTTCATTTCTTGACACTAGTGGTATGGGTTTCATCGTATCGCTAAATTGCATCGCTTCAGTTGTTCGAATAAAACCAACGTCTTTGTCGTAAGGAGGGTTGTCGTACTCTGGATGAGCAACAATCTCATCAATTGGTATTATAGTTCCATTACTACGAAATGAGCTACCAGCTCGAAGGACAACCGTCGTGGGATCGACACTAAAATAACATTTAAAAAAGAAATCTTGTTTTCATGACTATTACGAGACAAATTCAAGTGTAGTGGTATGATGACATAAAGAAGTTCTGTTTGGTATTTTAAATATAGATACTGATGTGTTCTTATAAAATGGTAAACATAATTTAAACAGAAAAAGGTAATAGAAAATGTTTTTTATAATAACTTACTTTTGTGAACAATGACCAGCAGTCAATATGTAATATTCGCTGATAATAAACCCACCACAAAAATAAGTGTTATTGTTTTGTTGAAAAAGAAAACCGACTTGATGAGGGTAGTCCTCTATATTGGCTTCTTCTCCGCCAACAATCCTTTCATCTGACGTAAATGATGTCTCTTCCTTGGTATCCCATACTGGAATTTTTCCTGGTAGTATAATGTCGGACGGATATGAGTAACCTGTTAAAAATATATTTAACTTTTAAGTAAACAACTTGTAACTAAATCTGATACTGAGGGAAATAAGACATGATTACATCAAAAAATATTTTCGAGTGTACCTGTAGCTT
>DVQP01003983.1:0-10129 GCA_018231745.1 Danaus eresimus
CTTTATCACCTGCCTTTAATCTGAAAGATTATAAAACCTATATTGAAAGGACACCCCATGTACCAAGAACCCCATATCTTTCCAGAGATCAACAATAACGTTTCGCTGAAACCGGTTGACTAGGGATCCTCTAGTAAACATATGTCACATATTTATGGGTAGAGCCTTAAGAGAATATAGGTGACGCGCTTCCAAATTTTCTCAATGTCTTAAAAGTTTTTTTCGTAGTTTTCGTTTATGCCACGATAGCTTTATTGGTAAACTTTCTAACAATTGCATGTTCGCCGATCTGATTGGCCAGATTTCTGACTTTCTGAGGAACTATATTCAAAAACTAGTTGGTAATAGATTTTCCACTTCGACTCTAACGTTTCAGAATTTATCCTTGGAATACACCGATCACGATCAGTTATTAGGTACGTATTAAGGTATTCTGGATTCTTAACTTTCGATGGTTCTTTGAGTCTAAAGGTAAGGTACCAGAAACGAAACTGAATGGGAATAGTTCTTTGAAATAACCTTAATATTTATTAGTACATATTATTATTATTTATTATCCCACTAGAACTGAAAACTAGTCAAATAGGTTGCATCACGAATGACTTGAGGTTATCCTCAGCACTAACAAAAATTGTAATAAATTCACACAGTACCTCATTCTTCCATATGAAATTCTCATTGGACTCACAAGTTATTTTAAGTACAAAAAACATCCATCACTGTTAAACCCCAATAAAAATTACCACTTTAGTGACTACAAAATATATTAAGATTTAAAAATTATAAAACACTAATACATGGGTTCAAATTGATTGAATTTTAAATTGTTTAAGTCTAGGAACATCTATAATTTGTTGAATAATAAATATAGGCCACTTGACAAATTTTATTTATTAAATTAACAGCTCATGCCAAATTCCAATGTGCTATCGATTTTAAGCTTTATCAGTCATACAACATAAAGAAAAATCATCACAAATAAAACAGATCGTTTAATACATTATATGGAAAAAATAACCTTATACTCCTAATTAAATATTTAATCAATAAAAATCCTTGTAAACAGTTTGATGAAATATTAGTGTCATTTAGAAAAACTCCTCAGATCCGATACGACGACAGAAAAACACAATAAACGTGATATAATGTTCGTGATCGCTAAGATTTCCTGAACAGAATATTTTTGCACACATTATAATTTAATACAAAATTGAATAATTCAATTAAAATAGTATTTCTATAAAACATTATTAACGTCCAAAGATAACAAAATGATTAAATTAATTTAACATAAAGTATTTATGAAAATACATTTCAAGAAAAGTTTTTTTTTTTTAATAATTAATATATTCAACCGAGCTTTATGTTTATTTCACATTAACTATTAAATAAATTATTTGTAATTTTATAAGCTTATGACATATGTACATATATATTAACAATAAGTATTTAACATTAAAACTAGGAAACATTCTTGTGAATGGAACTTTATTTGTACCATCATAAATTCTGAACAAATAAACAACAATAAATCCGTAACGACTTACTATTAAAGGCTAAAAGATCATCTCCTTTAAAGTTTATGTGAAGATTTTTTATTTATCTAGTAGCGTGAAATTTCTAGTAGTGAGTTGCACTGTGGCCCTTCTTTTATCATAATTAATAAAAGATGTAATATAAATATTTTTTATTTCCTTATTCTACAAATAAACGGCTTTGATTCCGCAGTAACTCATTCATGTTATGTTCTATTTATGTTTTTAACTTATAACCTTCTTCAAAATAAATGAGGAGGTAATGCTTTTATGAGAATAAACAGACTTTAATCTTCGTTTATAGTAAATTGACCTTCATTATTGTGGTAATTGTTGAATAAACATATAACACTTAATACTGACCTTTGTCAAATAGTTGGATCTATATTCTTTAAAATCGATAAAATAGACCTGTTATGATTTGGGCTACAGATTTAGTGGTTTATTGTTTGCATTTCTTTTTATTTTTTCTCAGAATAGGATATGAAGACCATACCTCCAGAATAACGCTTTCTAATACCTCTGTCTGTTGAGCTATATACTGACAAAAGCCTTCAAGCCAATCTTTTTAATGAAAATTTATCACCTCGATCACTTAAAGCTAAAAGTATTAGCCACTACAAGTGAGAAGGTATCTATCAATCAATGGACCAACTAAGACAGTTATAAAAAGTTTTTAGAAACTTTCATACAACACATCTAGATATACAACATATTTTGGTGAAATAATTTTAAATTTATTAACAAAGTTTGCTTGCAACTACCCAAACGTATCTTATTTTTTAATCTCCTAAGTAAAAGTCAAACACACAGTTATGTACATACTCATAGTTAGATACATGTATACTTTTATGCTTTGCACGAGTTTCCTTCGTCACACTTTACGCCACATGCAGTGTTTCCTGTCTCTCGTGAAAAACCTACATTAATGTTAGGATTTGAGAAGATTTATGAATGTAAAGCTGTTAACGCTTGGACTGTAGTGTCTTGAAACAAACTTGGAGTAAACATACTTCATAAGCATCTGAAAATAGTATTTACAATCAGTTATTTTCATAATTAAGTAATTATTCACATGCCATTTTTGCGATTTACTTCAGTTTAAACTTTTACCCCTTTTTAAACTTTTTAAAAAATTTATAGAACATAAAGTTATGTTCTTATATTATAAGGTAACCAAGTTCATGACAATGTACCATTGCCAACTGTGACCCAGAAATATTTATCTATTTATACTGATTACAATTTATACTTAAGTAAAAATAATATGTGACACAAAGTTACAATATTGAGAAAGTTATGAAAACGCACATTATATATACACATAGTATTTATGCAACTTCAGATTTCTTATATGGCTCTATTAGTATAAATATTATAAAAATTTTGCCCGAAATACATCTATTTTTTTTTTGTTACAAGTACTATTTTTTTACTATTCTGCCCAACAATAGATAAAATAACGTAATTTGTTTTGACGTCTTAATTTTTTTTATTAGAATTTGATTTAGAACAGTATAAACAAGTTAGCAAGATATAATATTAACGAAACATTTAACTTTATTGTGATAAATATAATGTATAAGTAGAAAACTTCTAGAGAATAAAACGTAGAATATTCAGATTTGATAAAAATAAATTTTGTAAGTTTCACACGATCCTCTCTGAGAGTTAAACTACTTTTATCGTATTCCAACGTCTTTTTTAATCCTAATTGAGATAATCGAAAACAATAATCTAGTAATGTGAACTATATTACGAAATTATTTACTTCAGAAGACGAAGTGGCCCGATTTTACAAAATATATTCAGAAAAAAGGTCCTAGTGAATAGAAATGAAGCAGACTACTTGACTGTTATCCTGCCACATTTCACACAAATTTAATTTTGATATTCGTTTTATATTACATTCATACCAAACATTAACAATATAAGCGTAGGTAAAAATCTAACTGTGAACCTTCTAATTACATAACGCGGTTCTGGGGTGAAGTATTAATAAATTTCGATGATGTTAGAAACGATCAGTCTAGTGAGAACTGTGGTACATACAATAACGTTATATCGAGGATGAAAAAGTAAGTTATTTATCAAATTTTATAATATACATATGTATGTTTTTTAAAAGAGAACATTTATTAAGTATCCATCTTAATTATGTCTATCTGACAGTATTTTTTTTTCGTTTAGTTTAAGTAAAATAGATTTCATTTTAATTAAAAAATAATTGAACACAAACAAACATTGTTTACATTTCGATTACATCACTAAAGTAAGGTAAATAAACATGAGACGTTCAAAATTACTGGTCTCAAGAGCTTATGGATTCCAAAAGTATTGAGGACATTTATTTTAACATATTGACTAATGTCATGAATGAATGAAATTAGCTAGTTCTTTGTCGTAGCCTTGAGATTCCTCATTCGCTTAGTATTCTTAGTTACCTAGATTTTAAAATATTTTTTTTCTGTATTAACTTTGAAATTATCGTAAATTAATTAAAATGATATTTTATATGTGTTATTAATAGGTGTAATGTAATGTTAATTGTTATATAACAGGAATTCTTAAAATACTCACAGTACGTTTATTGTGATTTTATATTTACTGGTTAATATTATTATTATTATTTAAAAGAATTGAAACAAAATAATAACACTATGAATATTATTAACCTTTGTCCTCCTTTTGCTTTTCAAAAAAAAAAGAAAATTATTTTAACCATATAAGTAAATATAATAATTTTTCTCAAGAACAATTATTTGGTTATTTTACAACTTGCGTTATTAATTATGGAAAAAGATGATCAAAATTTCAGAATTTTAGAACAGTTTTACTAATCAATTAGGAAATTCCTACGTTTTAGAGCTAAATAAAATCACATAATATAAGGAAATTAAATTTATATAAAATTATAAGTTGATTAAATGCCAAATAAAACAATTCTGTAAATAAAATACATCTGAATGATGGTCGGTTTACATAAGTTTATTAAACATATTAGTATGATTTTGTCGGACAAAATATTAGTCTAATATTTTGTCCGTCAAATATTTTAAGCTTTTGTGTCTAGTCAAAAATATCATTAAATTTTAATTGCAATTTACCCAAGTTGCTTTAAAACTGTAACGTGTAATTATTTCTTTTACAATTATTTATCTCATCCTGTGGTCACAATAGTTTAAAGATACCTTCTTTGGTTTATTGCTTCTAAAGTTTCAATTTTCTTTGTTTGCAAACAAATTTTGAACAAAATTTATACATTTATTCTTATAGATAAGCAGAATATTATTTACTGTATCTTGACAAAAGGCACATCGTTTCAAAGTTACCAAGTAGTGGCCTTTCAAAGTATTGCAAACAATTCTTATTTTCCATACAATAATATTTGAATTTTTTTTTTTTGTAAATGTTGCATTATTGTTTCCAAATCATAATTATTAATAATTTTGTATATATTTAACTATCTTCCTTCTTGGTTTAACCTACGGCATTCACTATTATACTTCTTATTACATAAATATTTTTATTTGGATATCGTTATCGTGTAGAATTATTATCTAATCTTCATCAAAATATTATTTTTAATCACTTCCAACAAAATGATTTAATTCAATATTTAAATAAATTATTTTGATATTTTATTTGCTTTTAAAATATAATTCAATTCATTGTAATTTTTAATTTATTGTTATAATTAATTATATTCTTCCCATTTCATTTCAGTTAAAGAATTCGGATTTTTTGAAAAAGAAATAGTTTAATTCTCTATAATAATTTCTAAACTTTTCTAAAGGTTGTTTCTTAAGCTTTACCTATTTTATTTTCCGTCACAAACTTGTTATTCTTATTACATTTAATCATCCATACGATGGTTAAGATGACAAACTTGCGTACTTTTTGTCACGTTCTAAAAAAATATCCGGCTGGCAACACTTTTTAAACTTTACAAGCACAAAATAAAATAAGGTTTAGACCACTTTGATGTTCTTCACGATAAAAATATAATGTAAACTTTTTTTCAGAAATAAAATGTTATATATTATGTAATTATATTTTATTATATTATATTTTTCCTTTAGGTTATATTTTATTAATCATTTATAGTTTATCCTTTCAGATGGCATATTTAGGACTGTTTTTCTTGATTAGCTTCTGCTTTTACTTAACACAAGCAGCCGATAAATATACTGATGCGAACAGACCATACGAGTTCGGGTTTACGATAGAAGGAGAGCAGCACAGACACGAAAAAAAAGGTAATATAATATCAATAGGATTACAAGGATTAATAGAAATGACAAGTATCAAAAGTCTTTTCCAGCATTGTTTTATGTAAAACATTTTCTAAATGAAACAGCGTTTTGTCTCAATTAAATAATAACGTGTTATTCAAGATTAGGTATGTAAATTAAGTATAATCACGAAAAATCAAGTTTTTTTTTTTATTTATATGTATGTATATTTGAAACTAAAAAATAATATTTTATTTTTAATTCATACATTTCCTGACAAAAGCTTTAATAAAAATGCCAGAGACACAGCGACGCCAACGATAGCATCATTAGACATGGCTTTTAAATTTACATAAAAGTCGCGTTAATATCCAAATTTATGCATGATTATTCATAATTTAGGAAACGAATATTTTTTTAAAGCAAACCACAGATAGCTTCAGCAAAACTTTTATAACTTATTTTTATTATGAGTACAAAAAATATATATTTTGTAAGTCTTTTAACATTAAAAATTTAAACATTATAATTGTTGCAAATATTCTATTTACGAAATTCTTGTATTGGTTAGTTTAACAAAATATGTTCAAGGTATTTTCCGTTAGCACAAAGCAACGTGCTAAGCAATTTAATAAGTATAACAATATGCAAAATCAATATTTTATGCATGTGTACTAAGTGTGTAGGGAAGTAAAATGTGAACATAGTAATAGGATTTAACATTATCATTTGAATCGTCGAAACCAATATTGTAAATATCTTAATATTTACACTAATAGCTTTTTAAACCAAACGATTCATACACATTCTATAAAAACTCATGTATGGAAATAAGACATGAATATCTATTTCATTATATTACATAGTATGAAAACATGTTTGCAGACGAAAATGGGATTATCATGGGCGAATTTGGTTTCATCACTGCTGATGGAGTGTATCATGTAACAGTTTATGCTACCGACGAAAATGGGAATTTTAAAATTTTGTCTATGAAAAACATCAGAGTCAAACCATGTAAGTAAAAGAAGATATTGAATTGAATTACCAAATTATTTGGTGAAATGTTTCTATTTAATTTAGAATTATCTATCGTGTCTACTGACTTTTATAAAATGGCAAATAACTTTAGTGTTTTCTTAAAAGTCTAGTGAGTCTGTCTACAAGAAAAGTCTACAGGAAAAGTCTTGTCTAATAGAAAAGCAGAACGACAATAATATCAAATATTATAAAAATTTATTCGGTGTCAATTCATTCTCGAGATAATAAAGTTTGGATGTTCAAAACAAAATGACTAGATTTTGAAAATTATACATCATTCCTATATCCTTGAGACCATTAAATTTTTCAAGGGAGTTCTATTTCAAGAAGCGAAATTACAAATTAATTTTACAATAAAATCTTAGATAGCCTTTAAAACCAAGAAGTCCCAAATAAACCAAGACATACTGCACACAATGACACTTTTGTTCGACCTATACAGCTTCATCCCATAGGTATTATTACTATATACTTATCAAGTAACCGTAATTTATAATCACATACACTCGAGTTAGTTCAATGCCCGTCAAAAACAATACCAAATTTAAAAGTATGAAGGAACATAAATTTTCTTAGTATGTTGTTTGTCAGTATAATATTTAGGCTTGGATGTCGTGCACATCACCTAATTAAATATAAATCCAATATTTTGTGTCATGCATCTCCTTTTTTCATACATACATGTGATTTTCTGAGATAACAATAATATGTAATTCGTTACACATCTACTTTTTGAATTTTTGTTTCTTTCTATTCTATATTCTACGTAAACAACAGTAACCACGTAGGATAAGGCGGATGCTTTGTTAACTTGCCTGTTCTCATACAAACTACACATAATAGTTTATAATGTTTCAGATCCTACATCTTCAGCAGAAACTAAAAAGATAGTCTCTGTAAATAGTTCTGCTAAGCCGAAAGATTCAATCCCCGAATCATCTAAGCAAGAAAAAATTATTAAACTTGAAGCTCCATCACCTGCAAAATCTTGTTCTCATTGTAGTCTCCCTGCCACTACTACATCACCGCCAATTGTATCACAGGAAGTTCTTTTTACTTCTCACAAGCAGTCATTTGAAAGCATTACACCATTTTATGCAAACCATGATCAAATGAAACAAATATCAATATCAGAAAGTGTCGATCATATGCAACAAAATCACGATTCAAGAATTACTTTGTCGTCCTCTGAGAATCAATATAATAGTGAACAAAAACAAATCAATCAAAATGAACGAAACAAAAACTTAATCTTAAATAAAAACGTCAATTATCAGGAACAAAGCGAAAATTCAGGGTTACACCAGGAAAATTCGCAGGCAAATGTAAACAAATATTTACAAACAGGAATATATTCTCACCGATTATCCCAAACCAGTGATCACGGTAGGGAAGAATTATTAACTCAACACAGTATTCTTCCGAATACAGATCAACAGAAATTGAAACATGAAGAATTGCTTCCTAGTAATGGAAAAAATGACAATGTTGCTCCTGAGACTGAAAATATATCGTCACTATCTGATCACAACATTTTTCCAATTTCAAGACAATTAGAAGGCCCTCTAAATAACGATAACTATTTACTGAAAAATTTACAAAGTATATCGGAAAAAAAACCACCCAACCTTGAAGTTGATAACTTTAATCAAAATAATATACAAAATCACTCAAATAAACAACAAGGAAATCCCAAAAATGGAATCAAAATTAACCGTGACGATTTACCAAGGTACCCTAGTGGGGATAGCAATGACCAACAAACGATAAAACCACAAGACGAACCTGTTAATAATAGTGTAGGTAAACTCCCTAGTCAAATAAATACAAAAAGCGACAGAAACCCAAAAAGTTTTGCTGAATTTATTCAGGAAGCAGTAGAACCTGAAAGAGTAACAAATACAGGTCCTAACATATATAGACCATCATTACCAAACTTAAATGAATTTTCTGGTAAGCCTGAATTATTAGCAGCACAAATTCAAAAAGTAGATAAAAATACAGATGTTAATCACTTAAATCCTGGTGAAAGTATCGGTCTTCCCAATGGAATAACCAAAGATGATATGTCTAATCTTCTTTACACCTTTAATTATACGGTAGGATTTCATGGTCACCATGAGAAAGGCTATGCAAATGGCATTAAACAGGGTTATTATTTTGTTACTGCTAGAAATGGTATAAGGACAAGAGTTGATTATGTAGCTGATGAAACTGGTTTCCATCCAAAAATCACTCAAGAAGTTTTAGACATTCTTTCAGATGACGTACCCAAACCTGAAACAGAGAAAGATGAAAAATATGGACTCAAAGGATATGAATTCAAATGGCTTTACTTTCCACTTGAAAAGAAATCTAAATAAATATTAATATTTGAACATATTGGGAAATAAATATGTAAACTCTGATCATAATATTCTGAAACTTGTTTTATAGTGTTAATATCCATCAAGACTTGTACATTACTTTAATATAATAAAACAAATACACTGCCATATACTGCCATTTAAGATAGTTACATATATAAATGTATTCTGATAAGTAATATACATATTATGTTTATTAAATTTTGGAATTTTTATTGCACATACATTTATTGATATATGGCTATAAAAAAAAATAAGGAAATCATTTTTAAGAAGCAACCTTATCTGATTTATTTATAAATAGATCATTTAAAAAAATACTATATGAAAAAATACAAAAAATACATTCATTTTGTATATTTATAGGTGAAATTATTGAACAGTCAATACTCGAATAATAAAAAACATATTAGACATTTTCGAAATCAGAAAATTGTTTCAGTCTTATTAATTTTTATACGTTTATGTAAAAAAAGGTATTTTTTAATCCAATATCTATCACGACAAGATGGATCAATTTCGTCAGAGTTTAATTCGCTTAACTAATTCATATTACTATATTGTACATCAATAAATATTGAGAGGACTCATAGATTTATACGAGTATAATATTAGACATCGTAGTAAGAATATTTTTTTTAATGACACTTTGTAGAAGCTGGCGACATCTATCGTGTTTTTGTTCTTATATGCATTAACTAGTTAGTTGAAGAAAGTTTATATGCCTAGTAAACGAAGCAGAATGTAGAGGGCGCTTAAATTGATTTTTAAATAATTTTGCCTTATCGGTGACATCAGCGATCATTTAATATTTATCAATTAAAAAATATTGCAGCAGTGAATTTTTACTACTTGTGGTTATACCAAAATAATATATAACGTATTTACTTGTTCCCTTCACACATTCTGAATATATCTGAATATATTTTGCTCTAAATATAAATAAAACAAA
>DVQP01003984.1:0-10128 GCA_018231745.1 Danaus eresimus
TTGTAAGTTTGCAAATATTCTTAACAATAATAATATATATAGCTAACATGATTATCAGCATCTTATCAGATTCCTGTCTAACGTGAATTTCATTGTTATGCGAGACGTTCATTAACGACTAACTCGGCCTTTGCCCTTCAGCTTTCACTGTCCCGATGTATGAGATAGCAAATTCAATGCACTGTAACAATGTGCATACAATATATATAGTTCATGCGTATATAACATTCTATTATAATAAATATCGATAATGAACGAAAAACCTAGAATCCAAAGGACAATGATGAAAAAGAAAATAATCGACTGTAAAAAATGGCGGCAATTTGTGTGACGTGATAGTCATCCGAGATGTTAAACAAAAAATTATAGCAGAACAAAAATTAATGATTATAATGATTTGGTTTCGTTCGAAACCGAAATATTGAGATATATACTATATGTTCCTCTGAAATATGTTTAATATGTTGTGCGTGATGATCAACAAGTGCTCACGTACACCAACGTACTTACAGTTACGTCGTGTGACTCGTCACATTTGAAAAATATCAAAAAGTACAAAGAGCTGTGAAGAATTAATTTATAGGCTGCCTTATTGTGTGCCTCTCTGTATGGGAACCAAAAGACATGCCTTGTTGTAATTTAGAGAATAACTCACGTGTTTAGAGCAACTTTATTGCATCGAAATTTTATTTATTTGACTGTATATATTTTTATTTTAAAGTTCGTCTCGATATTGCGTCATACATTAGATCGTAATCAGTGCGGCTGAATGCTTTAAATTTTCGCATTAAACAGGTGTAATTCGAAGAAGGTCGTTTGTGACAGTCTAGCCAAGTCTAGCCTGGTCTAGACAAAGGGTTGTCCAGCTCACATCCGCTGCCTTCGCTAATACCTATTTATCGATTAAATTCTCGGTTTTTCCATGTAACAACATACACGTAGCTCATTTCTGGATCATCGACATAATATTATATTATTTTTGTACTGAAATTTTGATGTCCTTGATGTTATTTTATTAGATACTTAAAAGATTATAACTTTTACGCTAAAATTACAATCCTCGTGTCTCTACGAGTCATATTCGAAGGATATTTGAAGCGGCAGAGGCTGCATCGACTAACATAAACTTTACATATATTTATTTCGTCAATACAGAAGCGAGGAGTGTCTTGATCGACTTATTATATATAGATGGTGACAATATATTCATATGAAACTAAAATATTTCGGATTCACTACGACGTTTCGGTTACTTTACAGTAGCCGTGATCACGGGCAGACGTGATGTCTATATTCATTAGGTAAAGCGAGCAATAAACAACAATGTGATTCGTCTAAAACAAAAAGAGCTTTATTTATAAAATACAATAAATGGTTTTACAATCAATATATGAACTTAAAAGTGCTTCTTAACTTATAACAAACAGGGAACCAGCAGTTAACTGTTCATGCTCTCCTTGGGTGTGCTTCGCACTGAATCAACAATGACTTTACTTATTAAGATTTCGATTCTAATGGGGAACAAAATTCACTGGTTTTATTTTAAACAATGACGCGAGGAAGAAATTATGCGAATCACTCTTCTGTGGCTACCTCTACACTCATCCAATATATGTCTGTTAGCTGTCATTGTCAGATGTCACTTTCGATGTCAAACGATGCTTTCATATATATAACAATTTCATAATATATAAAAAATAGTTTACGCCTTACCTGTAATTTAACGATGTTTTTCTCAGACGTGAGTCACTAAAACCATTTATCACAGTATAATTATCTCTTACATCATTTTGGATATGCACTGATAGTCTTACACTGGCTGTCTGATAATAATTAATAAAACATAATTTACTATAGCGCAGGAAAACTGCTTGGTATATTGAACCGAAATCGGTCCATTAGTTTGAGAGATACGATGGAACAGAAAGACAGGCGGACGTCATCTTTATTTGTCGTCACACTTACAACAACACTTTTTATGGAGTAAAAAATAATTAAACGAATATAAGCAGAAAGATAGAATAATGTACGTGTCGGTATTAATGTAATTATTCAAGACAATTTTTTTATTTTAAATGACAAACAGACAGTCTTATTTGAACTGCATATATGTATATTAAATCATATTATAGATGGATCATGTAGATCAAAACCGGTCTCGATCATAACCACCCGTTCTTACGGTCCGCGTCACAGTAAATACGTTTCGTATTTAGTATTGTCATTTATAAATCTTTCCACATGGTAGCATCTACGTCGTTTTATGATTACGAAACTGGGCACTCCGTATATACTGACGTTGTAAACACCTGGTAAGGTTGTGGCCCTGAGCTTGATCCCAGACGAACATACACAATGACGTCACCATACATCTGAATATACATTTAATATGTGAAACGTGAAGACAGACAGAAAGAACATATACGAATAGATAATTTTATATTGCATATTTTTTTAACACGTCCAACACTTTCTATGTGTCCTATTGTTAGCTTTGTTTTTTACTATTCTGCTGTGTCATTTCGTTTCGGATTCCGTAATCTGTTATCAAATTGGTTCGGTAGAGATATTTAATTTTTATCTTTGATATTACTCGTAATGTTTTGATACGTTAGACGTCTTACTGGCCATTTAATTCTCATGATCTCGCAACAAAGAAAAGTCAAAATGTAATCCGATAAACATATTACGATAAAGTAAAAGTGTAACAAAAATAACTTCCTTTATAACAAACGTAAGGAACAACGAACGGCTATATGACGGTCAGACAAAGGTCAAGGTCGAGGTGACAAAATATTTACTCTTTACATTCGGAAAAGAACAAAAGTGCATTGTCCGTCTGTAGGGTTAACTCTAGCTACTAAACTGAATTATTTGTTTTTTTTTTCTGTAATCATAAATATTTTTTTGGCAATATAATATATTGTGGTTATTTAAAAATCACAGAAATAAGTGTTTTGTGCAGATGTTTCAAATTGTCAGACTAACAACACTTAACCGTCACTGAAAAATACACCCTGTATTAAAAGTGTTTCTCCCGTAAAAAAGGCTTCTATTCGGAGTCTGATTGATGCTCATCCAAGTAGTTCCAATATATTAATAACAATTTCCACAGCACGCATCGATACAGCCAAGTGACATTGTATACAAAGTCATTATTATTCAGCAATAGATGTTATCTCTTATGATACGAATATTTTGTTTATATATCAAAAAACGCAGACGAAGTCGCGGGTACGACTTAGCTATAGTTTTTTTTGGTAATGCTTTTAGAACCGTAAACAGGTAATCGAGGTTTAAATCGTGTTCCAGGTGTTCTCAGACCTGGGGTTGGACGTGATCGACAGCGCCTTCGAGGGTTACAATGCCTGCGTGTTCGCCTACGGACAGACGGGTAGCGGGAAGACCTTCACCATGATGGGATCGCCCGTAAGTATCACAACTGTCACACAAAACCTTGGATCACGACTGCAATATGCAGATAATAATCTGTTTATGGTTGGCTCTTGGTGTCGGCAGTGTGTAGTGTGAATAGCCCAAACCAAACAAACAGGCGATCCCTTTAATGGTAACAGTTACTACTAAGGTACATATGCGACTAGTTTAAAGTATTACCATTTTTCCATTAAAACCTTAGCCTCATATCGCTTGTGTATATTTATGGCAAGTATCAAAGCGGTATCGTAACATTCTGTCACAGCCATCGAGCATTCAATAGAAATCAATCTCTAATAAATGTAGATATGGTAATGAACTTTGCAAAATATTAATTAATATATGTATGTGATCATTTTCGTTGTGTGTATTAAGTACCGTTCTTATGTAACAATTATAAACGGTTCTTTATGCTAGCGGGGGCAACCGAGCAGACGGCCTGCCTGTTGGTGGTAGTACCGTCGACTACGGACATCCGAAACATAGTTTTGCGGATGTGTTGCCACCATTGATTAGAGAATATGGGGAGGGAAAAGGGGGAAAGGAAAAGGAAAGGTGTAGAAAAGGGAAAGAGCATCGGACTCTCTCACTCATCGGTCGAAACGCAGCCATTAAAGGCTACTTCAAACCGATCTTTTGTGAGAGGCTGGTACTTCCTCGGTCGAGCCAGCCCACGTTCGAGCTGTAGTAATTTGACCATAGCTGTGCTCTACCCTCTACAAAAATAACAAAAATAAATGGTATAAACGTAAGGCTTTTGCGCTGTTTCTGGCCCCCGTTCTAGACAGAACCCAATACGGATACAACGTTTCAACGATCAATTGTCGTAAGGTGCATTCAATACGTTTTGGTTGAATATTTTCTCGATTAGATTACTTTACTCAAAGATTTAATCTTTTTTTTCCTTTATTTATCTTTATAAATTTCTTACCGTTTCTATTTTCCAAGTCAATATTTTTCCTTTTCTTACATTCAACGTCTTCGACTAGCAACCTCATTTGTGTCATGTAATTAATAACATTGTGTAGTCGTTTCGCCCACCAGCACTAGTCTGTGCATTTTATTAATATAACTTATAATAATAATCTCCGATTCTCGTCTATTATTATGAATACATTAAAAATAACAAACTCGTTATATTCTCACGGACGCTATATTTAGAATGTATTTATTATCTGTATCCGTGTTTGATTAAAAAAAGAAAAAAATGAATAAATTTAGAATCAATTTATTATATCTCTATATTATTATATATATATGGATCCAGACGTCCAACTGCAAAGAAAGTTGAAGACTTTTAAACGGTCATTAAGTCCCGTATAATGCAGGGTTATTTAAAATTTTCGCAAGAATTGTAACCGTTACAGATGTCACAGCAGCCGGTGACGGATCTAGGACACTTACTTTTTTACCTTGTATCACGTGATTTTACTCGGTTTTTATGTTAATATTCGCTGTGCGGTCGTAAATTTCCTATCGATAAAAACATTAGACATACACATTAAACTGTCTGAACTGAAGATATAACCTTGATGGGGTATGCCAGAGGAGTTGTCAGTTGTAACGTGTACCTCACGATAAAAATATATAAATGTATTAAGATTCATTGTTGATGAGATTATAATTACTCTAATATCCGTAGCAAAGGGTCCCACGCTATTTTTGTTTTATGGAACATTCCAGTAGCAGCTTGGACACCAGAATAAGGTATTTTCTATAATGAATCCCTTCTTTTTTTGTAGTTTGCAGTGAAATACGATAGATGTCGCTGTCGGTTGATTAATTTGTACATTATATTAATGGCACCTTAGGTATCACTTACTTTCTGAACACAACGACCAGGAGGGCGCTGGAAAGTCTAATTTATCCGTCAGTTTGCTAGTATTTAGATGACAAATTTTTCCATAGCTTTACTTTGTCAGGCACTCAATTGGTTGCTTCATTTATATTTGCGAGTTCGCAAAAGCGTCATCTTCATTTTTACTCGTGAGTTCACACAGAACGCCACGTGTTCTTAAACAATGCTCGTCGCAGAATATTATTTGAGTCATAAAGCCCACACATGGGCCGCTTCCAGTCGTCCGTGCGGTTGTATGATTATCAGTAATGATCAAATGTTCGACACTATTTACTTTACGTATTCGATTCCTTGTCAAAATAATTCAATACATTTTTTTTCAGCACTTCTTCCAGTGCTTGCTGGCTTGATGATCTCATATAAATGTTGAAGTAGTTATTTATGTTTCTTTGGTCAACTGCGCAAGTGAGAACACCGATATATATATACATTTTCATAGGACTAATCTATTAATCAATATGAATAAAGACAAAACAGAATAGACATAACAACTTCCAACGTTACCATTCACTTGAAATGATTTTATTACTCATTAATATTTGTCTTCATTAAGGACTCCCAAGGTCTGATTCCCCGGATATGTCGTCAACTTTTCTCCCGGGTGGCGGCAGGCAAGGAGTCTGGCTCGTCGTACCGCACAGAAGTCAGCTACCTGGAAATATATAACGAGCGGGTGAAGGATCTGCTGGCTACCGACGCCGGACACTCGCTCAGGGTCCGCGAACACCCCAAGCTGGGACCCTATGTGCAGGATCTGTCCAAACACCTCGTGTCAGATTATGATGACATACAGGTATAACACTACTTACTTACATATAACGGGCTGTTTGGTTTACAGAATGGAAATGCGCGAGCTTTATTTGTCTGATGGTTCCAAACTCTAACTAACTTAAAATACTTTTCACTGCCCTTCGAGATGAAATAAAACCCGTCATTTTATATTCGAACGTATTTTTATTATTAATTATTTAAACCCCTCTACATTTCCTATCATATGAAAAAGTATACTGCATTTCCCCCCCCTTGAATCCCATGGTCTGTCGGTGTCCAGGAGTGCATGCACCGCGGTAACCTCCACCGCACGACAGCTTCCACTCAGATGAACGACGTGTCCTCGCGCTCTCACGCTATCTTCACTATCACGTTCGTGCAGGCCGGGTATCTCAGACACAACAACATGCCCAGCGAAACAGTCTCCAAGGTCCACCTGGTCGACCTCGCCGGCAGGTTAGATACCGACAAAAGTGTCACGCCTCATCAACAGGACAGCTATTAAAGCTTGAGATCCAAAAAGGTTTCTGACTCCCGGATGGACCAACTTACTGATGCATAATCTGTGCATATCATACCGCTGCATAAGCGGAACACAAAGTGACCGAGGGTCTGAACTCAGGCAAAGATCGGTCGATATAGGTACATACACACTTATGTACATTGAAGACATCCATGCTCTTGAGAATGATTATTATAATACAGCATGTGCGTACAATTTTTGGTATCAGTATATTGTGTTTTTGTATGTCAGCGAGCGCGCGGACGCCACGGGTGCTACTGGACAGCGCCTGGTGGAGGGAGCACACATCAACAAGTCTCTAGTGACCCTCGGCTCAGTCATCTCCGCCCTCGCCGAAGCCGCGCACGCCGCACACACCGCCAACGACAGTACGTACTCACGCGCACGCACACACACACACAAACACACAAACGAACACACAAATATAAGCTAGCTTTGGCCGTGACTTAGGTGAAATTAATTTCGCGTACATGGCAACTTACCGACAGCGCCATCTCTCGACGGAGGTCAACTAAACCTGTTCTCGTTGTGTATGCCCACAACCATACATGGAGGCAACCCGTCTCGTTAGTAATAACTTTTATTTTAAACCTTTGTTAATATGTTAAGGGGAAGACCATGTTTAACATATGATTAGTCGTTTGATATGTTTATCATATATTGATATTCTGAGGGTACTAAAGAAAAACAGTCGAATAAAAAATTACCATTATTATTATATTTTACTTTTGTATGTAAATTGTTAATTTTCACGCTGCTCTAACAGAGACACACAACGGTAAGGAAATCAAGATTCCGTCGTATTAGAATAAAAACTAAAGATAGCCAGTGTCAATAAACTCTCGCCACCCTTAGGTCGAAGCAGCGTCAAGAAGAAGGTGTTCATACCTTACCGGGACTCCGTGCTGACCTGGCTGCTGAAGGACTCGCTGGGGGGCAACTCCAAGACTATCATGATAGCTGCCGTGAGTGAAGCGCTCCGTTGGTCTGTTCACGCTTTGTCCCTCAACCGGTACTGACCTGTACATGTGCATGGTGACCCCAGATATCCCCCGCGGACGTGAACTACGGCGAGACGCTGTCCACCCTGCGGTACGCGAACAGAGCCAAGAACATCATCAACAAGCCCACCATCAACGAGGATCCCAACGTGAAGCTCATCAGGGAACTCCGGGAGGAGATCGACAAGCTCAGGAAACAGATATCACACAATACGGTACGGACACCCTGTGCCCATACATACCGCCACAGGAGCAGTTGTGTAGCCGATTGTCAGCTTTATAGAAAGTGATGCGACGGGCGATCGCTTAAATTAATATCTTTGTAATTATGTATTTTATGCGGCCAGGCGAGGGGCGGGGGCGGGGGGTTGCTTTTCTTGAAATAACTACACATACGATACTTTGAAGATCCGTTTTGAGAGAAATTATTGTAATAGAAATAAACAATTATTTCTTAATCAAAACTTTATTAACTTTTCCGGGCCAAGTTAAAAATATCGAAGACGCAAGAGTAGTATTGGACATTCTAATGATGAAGTGATGGTCTGTGTTACCAGGATCCCGTGGAGACGGAGCCGGATATGCTGGCGACGCTGCAGCGGAAAGAGGCGCAGGAGAAGGTGCTCACCGAAAAGTGGACGGAGAAGTGGCGCGAGACGCAGCAGATACTGCACGAGCAGAAGGCGCTGGGGCTGAGGAAGAGCGGCCTGGGGGTGGTGCTGGACTCCGACATGCCGCACCTGGTGGGCATCGACGACAACCTGCTCTCCACGGGCGTCACGCTCTACCACCTCAAGGTACGCGCTGCACACGGAACCGCATCACAACGAGATGACATTCAGTCCCTTCCTACCAACTTCACCATCATGACCAAGTCTTCAATGCTTTTTCTTTTGACAACAAACCCTGGAGATCTATATGATTGATGGTGTCGCGCGGAGTTTGTTTAAAAGCAATCCTTCATATAAATTAATCTTACTTTATTAGTTATGTGATGACGAGGGTGTTGTATTCTTGTAATGTGCTAACAGGAGGGCGAGACAGTGATCGGCAGCGCGGAATACTCCCCGCTGCCGGACATCGTGCTGTCCGGGGCGGGGGTGCTGCCGCTGCACTGCCGAGTGTCGCTGAGGGACGGCGTGGCCACCATCAGCCCGGCCCCGGGGGCTCAGTGCTGGCTCAATACCGTGCTGCTCGACCGACCCGCCAAGCTCAGCCAGGGTAACACTTCCGCTTTCACAAACACGCCCAGACACCAATAAAAAACACTTTAATATTTTTAGTACGTATTCTCGTCGCTCGATGCTCGTTAATTTATAAAAATAAAGTTGGAGAGTCTGTTTGTAATATTGAAACAACCCTTTTTTACTGCCTGCATATGAATATGTATACGGTACATACATCGAAATATATTTTTTTACAAATTTATTGGCACAGGTATCTAGCGATGTATTATTTACCTGCAGGTTGCATCCTGCTGCTGGGGCGCACAAACATGTTCCGGTACAACGACCCGGCGGAGGCGGCCAAGCTGCGGGAGGGCGGGGCGCCCATCAACCTGTCCCGCCTGTCGCTGCTGTCCTGGTCGGCCACGGACCTGGCCGCCAGCACCGAGAACCTTAACGCTACCATATCGTTAGTACAAACTATATATTCTAGAAACTACGGCATTTTGTACTTTAAATACACCAAAATAGATTTGAAATAAAATGGTATTTATTGTCTAAGACTAAGTAGAAGTTTTGCTTTATGATCTTAATGAGGAAGATAATAAATATAGAGCCGTGTACACACGTAATATGAGGTTCATTCCACACATTGCTATCTACGACAAGTCATTGGTGTTTCAGGATATACGTAGTATGTCAATTCAAATTAGTATTAACTATCTGTAGCTTAGTGCAAGAAGTATCTTATTAATTAATGAACTAATCGAGTCAGCCTATCTCAGTGAACTACCGGATGTGGGTCTTGTTTGTATCTTACATGGAAACTTCCAGGGACCTGGAGAGTGAGATCCGATGCGAGCGGATTGAGGCCCAGCGAGCCGAGCTGGAACGGGAGAGGCAGCAGTTCGAGCTGCAGCAGCAGGAGCGCCAGAGACGCTGGCACGCCGAAAGGGAACAGCTGCAGCTGGCACAGAAGCAGCTGGATGAGGTACAGCTTTTCAATGTAGCTGTAGACATTTAGCTTAAGTATGCCATGGATACAGGGTTTCAATTGTACACCTGCACATGGAGTGACTTACTTAAGGATCTTTGGATATAATAAGTTGAGTTTTATCAATATTAGTGAATTAGTCAATAACACTGTTACGACGGATACCAAAGGAGCGCTCGGCGATGGAGCGCGAGTACACGGCGGCGTGTCGCCGGCTGTCGGGCGAGTGGCGCTCCCTGGAGCGGGGCTGGGCGCTGCGGCGGCGGGCGCTGCGCTGCCGGCAGAGGGAGCTGGCCGCGCGCGCCGCCAGCCACGCCGCTGCCGCCGCCAGCCACGCGCGGGCGGTGAGCACGCACACGCACACACACACACACGCACAC